>JBBMKE010426408.1:0-10601 GCA_037834125.1 Lippia alba | reverse complement strand
GCATTCATTTAGTTTATTTAGTCAGTTAGTCACGTTTGATTTCATTCTTTAGTTTAGTTCACTCAATTCAAAACCCTCCCTTTGTTATTTATTTTCTTGGCATATTAAAAGTTATAAATTCATCCAATCTTCGCGGTTCGACTCCCTTTACTGCTATTCTACAATTTATTTGTGTGCGATATTCGGGATATTATTATTGGTGGACTCGACACCCATCACCCACTTGAAGAGCTCACCCCAAATCCATATCTGGAAACATTAGGATATTCAAACAAGCCTTCAAGCAACGGAAGAGCGATATACTCACTCTTGACTGAATTGCATACGTAAAGGGCATCAAGAAACTGATCCTCTGTGTGTTGCAGGCATAGAAAGCCATCAAGCGAACCCACAAATCATATGGAATGAGAGGAGCTGATAAATGAAGTCGGATCGAATTTCAACACCAGATTATAATGAAGATCATGGTCTTCAGGCCCTGGAAGCTCGTCTAGAAATTCAACTATTTTGCACGAATGCGTGTTCGTCCAAGTTGATGCACGACTAGGCCAGAGTTTGATGACGAAGAGTGGTGGAGCTCTGCGAATTCCGGACCCGAGAGTAGATTAAGCCATTTTCTGCAGACGCATTTGCAGCTCGCGATGGTTTTGATGGGAAGTCTTGAGAAGATATCGATGGTGATTTCTGATGGAAGATTCATGATGAATGCCTTGGTTACCATGATTCTTGGATTGTTGGATACAATGAGAACGGAAGATTACTGCAATAAATAAGACTTTGAAACAGTCTGTAGTTGGAAACGTGTCAGGAAAGCTAACCAGTGGGAAGTTTCTTGGACAAGATGATGCTTTAACAAATGGTTGAGCTCAACAACAACAAATAAAGAATGCTTTATTGGTATGTGATATGCAATCACTAGGAGTTTATTAATGCAATTTGAAGCATTATGCATGGATCTTGTTATACCTTATGTAGCTGTCAATGTTTGTTTTTTATTTGTAATTAAATTAAAGATAGGGTTAGTTACGTCTATCTCCCAAATTAGATACGATAATTACAGTCGATACATCATATGTAGATATAAATAACACTTGCATCCTACCACAAAAAAGTTGCGCTTAACTCCAAGACAAATGAAGTTCCTGTTATCGGTTATACCCCTTATAAAAGGAATCCGAAGTTCCACGAAATTAAATATAACCCTCGAATACAATTTGATATTCACAGATGAAACTGTGAATTAGAAAAATTACCAATGGCCACCTGGGAAAAATCGGTTTACTATAGTCAGCGAGAGCATTTTTGGGTTTTCAAGAAACAATTGCTGGTGTTATAAAGCTAAAAAGATTTAACGTACTGAGCCCCATTAATCTGGGGTTATGTGCAATTAAAATCTTCTACGTAGAGTGCAAGTGTCCTTATATGTGGGGTACCAACTGTACTTATCTTTCGAGATTTTGGGGGGCTAGAAGTAAGTAACCTTAAGGTATTAAAGTCTATACAAGATAAAAGAGAAAGAAAGAGCAAAGTGAACATAGCTATATATATATTGGTTATTTGGTTACAATTCCTTTTTAAGAACTCAGAATGAGTTTGCATCCTCCATTGTAAAGAATTTGAGTGAAACAAAGCTTGGAGTGTATGACATGCCCTGGACATACCCATAAGACAGCGATACGGGCATGTCAGTATTTGCGGAGAGACCTCTCAACTTACTTGAGTAGTACAACAGGTCGAAATCCTTCATCGCCATCAAGATGTCACCATCTTTGAAAACTTTGATAGGATAAGCAGCGAAATTGGCGACTTTGCCGAGGATGAATTCTTTGGTCCAAGATTTCTCGACCCCATATTCCTTCATCAACCAGATAACAGTTTCAGATTCAGATGTATTATTGCACAAACACAAGCAATCATCCATCTCTACCAAATCCACAAGAAATCTTTTGCTTCTTTGAAGTTCAGGAGGAGGAGAAAAAGTGCTAAAAACTTCTGTTTGAAGATCAAAACAAGAAATCCTCCAACAGCCCTTTAGATCTCTGACGAGCCAGTGAAAATTTCCATTAAGAAACACTCCAACGGAACGGCAATTGTATTCCAAAGGTGCACTTGGTGCGATGCTCCTCCATGATCCTGTTCCAAGAGTGTAAACCTGACAGATAGACTTCGGAATACACAACAAACGAGCTTCGGGGTTCCAGACACAATCATGGAAAATTCTAACCACCTTATGTTGGCCACTCATTTTGCTAACTCCGAATCCATAAGTGACAACTGAGGGATAATGATAAACATTCCCTTCAGGACTTGGAAGCTGGATATAATCCCGGGTGATGGAATTGCATATGTAAAGAGCATTAGGCTGAGTTTTTGTATCGCTCATGAGAAGGAAACCATTGGCTGATACCTGAATCCCCACAGCATTATTAGCATGACTAATGATCGACCTTCGGTCCAATTTGGTGACAATATTGTAGTGAATCTTATGGCTTTCGAGATCATCAGGCGAATCTTCATATTCAAAAATCCTTAATGGTTCCGAGCCCTATTCATACGCAGAGATAACTAGGCCGGGTTTCGATTTTAAAAGATGGGCCTTGGCAAAATCATGGGAGGAGAGAAGTTCAAGCCATGACTTGCAAACACATTTGCAACATATGATCGATCTAACAGGAAGTATGGACAGAATACCAATGACAATTTCGAATGGTAGATCCATGAACAACACTTCTTCTTCTCGGTTCATCTTGATGACGATGATAGCTTATAAAAAATAATTTGAAACAAATTACAGTATGAGAAAACCCATTGAAATTTAGCTTCAGAATCCATCTATTCAGCAAAAGCTCACACTTTAGCACTGCTCAAGGATAACATGCTAAAATGGCCGAATAATCATCAAAATATACACGCAGAAATCAAGAAAGCAGTGACAGACTAATACAGTTACCAGAAATTTACAGAGAAGCAGAAAAACAAAGTGAAGCTAAAAGCGTAAAGTTGCAATTTTTATTTCTTACCCAAGAAAAGCAGATTCTATTAGGGCTTGCTCCAGATTCCAGTCAAATGATTGCTAGCAATATCTTCATCGAAGCAAGGTAGGATCTCAACAAATAGAAAGGTTCTATTTGCGGTACTCATTGCACTTTTATATTTGGGTTAAAACCTAGCTAGAAAATTCTACTCCAAACTCGGTTTGGCCGAGCCCACGAATATAAAGGCGCCAAGTGGAAAATCAATTCTAAATTAAAATAATTACTAAACTTAATCCTAAATGTAGTTAACAATATTTAATTATTGTATTTATGGTATAGATTATTTGGTTAAGACTTAAGAGCCTATCCTAAAACAAAATTTTCTCAAAAAATTTCTTCCAATTAAACAAATGGCGTTTCTTCGTCATAATTCTGGGATGTTGTCTTCTTGACAAATTTCTTCTTCATCATTTTGGGATAGTGACAGTTCTTTGTGCACAATTATTTTGGCTGCCAAACAAACGGATCTGCATCTAATCTAACGTGTAATTTTAGTTGGAAGAAGAATGAAATAGTTTTATTTTATTAATATTTACAAGAAATTTAGGAATCACAATATTATTCTTTTCGTTACAGAGAAATTACATTTAACTTTTTTAGATTTGCAATAATGTGTGGAACTTTTAAAAATTCTCATACAAAACCAATTCCATATCTCCAACTATCATCCTTAGGGTAACTATCATCCTTAGGGTTCTCATAAACAATATAATTCTGTAAATAACTTTCATTTTATTTAATAAAACCAGACATCATATGAGTCGATGGCTTGTTGAAGTTGCAAGTTGCTTCTCTCGAATTTGGGGGAAAAAAAAATCAACAACATACAAAATTAAAATAGCTTGCTCAAATCGCCACCAACAATTATTTCAAAACTATGATAATAGTATCAGGAAGAGTTATATAATATTATTATTTTAGGAGTTAATCTGTGAGACTACGAGAAAACAAAGATGCAGATCCCTTTGTTCAGCAGAACTCTTTTCACAAAATAATTGTGCACGCAAAATTTATCCGGTAGAAGACAATATCCTAGAATTATGGAAAGAAATTTGTCAAGAAGATGATATCACAAAATTATGAAAAGAAATTTGTCACATAAGAAGAAACGATATTCTTTTAATTGGAAGAATTTTTTTTATAAAATTCATAAAATTTTGTTTTAAGATAGACTCTTGACCAAATAATCTTTTATTTCCATATTGAATTAGACATGATTAACTATAGTTAAAAAAGTAGTTGAGTTTAGTAATTATTTTAATTTAAAATTAATTTTTCACTTGGTGCGTTTATATTCATGAGCTCGGTCGAGCCGGGTTTGCGATAGAATTTCTCAACCTAGCTAAACTCTAAACTAGCTCTAAACTTAGATCTAACGCCCACGTTGGACACTTTAATACTCAATTTTTAAATTTTTAAAAATGTTAATTTTTTAATATTATTTATTTTAAAGACGGAATTTTCTGAACAAATTTTAAAGATTAAATCATTGATTTACCGATACCCCGGAGCCTATCTTTTGAAACCCGGACCGAACCAGTAACGGGTAGCCTATCTGGTCCGGGTGAGCCCTTTAAACCAGTCTATTTATGGACCAGTGTGGCCCGCCGAAAACCGGCCCAAAACCTGTCATGGACCCGGACCGGACCGTTTAGTGGGCCATTTGGCCCGGAAATGTTCACCTTTTTCTTTTTTTTTTTTTTGGAAATTGCAAAAAACAATTTTTATGCCACAGCAGGATATTTGAACCCACAACCCTTTGGATAAAAGTAGAGCGTCCAAACGAGTTGAGCTAACTTATGCTACTGAAACTTTATTGGTAAAAAATGATAATATGATATTAAAAATTAAGTTATAGGAAAAATATCAATTACTATTTAAAATATTATAATACGTCCTAAAAATTTAATTCAAGTTTGCATAATATAATGTGAAATATTTTATTTTTTAAATATATTTAAAAAACAAAAATATATGTGTGATATTTTCTTTATTTATCTACAATAAAAAGTATGCTATTTATTAAATCAAATTTTCATCTATATTATTAATTTGGTTGATGTTCTAATAATAGAATTTCAAAATATAAATCTACCAACATATAGATCAAATATCTAACTAAATAAAAAAATAATGAGTAGTTGAAAATAATTTAAAATTACTTCCATTTTTTTATATTATTTAGTATATTATATAATTAAATATAATTAATTTTATATTAATATATATATATATATATAATTAAATATAATTATTACGTAATTATTACGTCATACCGGTCCGACCGGTGGTCCGACCGGTCGAACCAGTAAAACCAGTAACCAATAAGGAGCCCCGGTTCGACGTCCGGTCCGGGTTTCAAAACATAGCTTTTTTCACCTAAAAGACTATGCATGCACCATCATGCTTAATTAATTTCAAAAGAAATGGTAATCACTACGCAATTTCTTTCGCTGGAATCCTTTAATTGTTGTATTGGGAAACCAGAAAGGGAGTCATTGGCGAGTATAGCAAAGAAACAAACACCTATTCTTGTTGCTGCCAAGAATGGCGTGATGGAGATCGTAAAAGCGGTTCTCGAGGACAAGAATTTCAAACTCGCCATACATGATTCCGACACCGATAACAAGAATATGGTTCTGCTTGCTGCTGAAAACAGGAGGGCTGATGTGTATGATTACCTGCTCAAGAAAGGACAGATGAAGGAAAAGATATTCGGCCAAACTGACAAGGATGGGAACAGTGCTCTACATCTTGCTGCCAAGCTGAATGACGATACTGAATTGTGGCCAGTCCCCGGCCCCGCCTTGCAGATGCAGTGCGAGGTGAAGTGGTACGAGGTAATTATCAAGAATTGAACAAATTTTATGTTTCTGGTAACCCATGAGTTCGAAATTATGTTTATACATGGCCTATCAGGCGTTTGATCATTCATGATCCTCGAACTCTGGAATTATTATTCCTGAAAATAAATAATTATATGAAAAAATTACATCTACCTACCCTGTACTTGGGCATAATTACAATCAAATCCATTATTATCAAAAAATTACAAATAAGTCCCTATAGTTCATGTTTCGTTTGAGGTTCTAGGGTTCCGTTATGTTTTGACCTTGCAATGCCGAAAATGTCCCTGAATATTTTATTATTTTTGCATTTTACCAAAATACTCTCAAGGACTGCATTGTTAAAATCATATTCATGAGGGATCATTTTATTAAAAAATATATACTATCAGTATTTTTGTATTAAATTATATTAACATCATATTTCTTCAAAAATTAAAAAAATAAAAGTCATATTTATATTACTTATTTTTATTATACATATTTGTATTTTTGAATTAATCATTTTATGTAATCATATTTCTAATAAAAATAAAAAAGCATATATCATATGTTTGTAGTTTGAAGAAATTAATATACTTTTAATAATTTTATTCATACAAACTTTTTTTTTTTCCTAATATATTATTAGTAAAATTAAATCTAAATCCAAAAGAAAAAGAAAAAGAAAAAGAAAAAAAAATCCCCCCACACCCTTGTTCTTCATCGGTGAAGATGAAACATGAGATGTTTTCGTTTCTTAGCCGAAGTCAGCATACGGGTAGTGCTTTTCAATCACTACAACACGAGGATCGCATCGATATTAATTTCGTGATCCGATTTTTAGCGACGGTGGCTATATGAAAGATCGAAGTCACGACAATGGTGTCTTCACTGGAACCACCACCAATCACCGCCTTCAACGCCAAGACCACCATCAGCTTCCACCGTCCATAGCCCACCCTTCCTCTTTCCCCGAATCCATCGCCTCCCTTCCCCGTGTCTCCATCACCATCAACACCCACTTCTTCTTCTCCACAAACACAGTCACAAAATAAAACACAGATGCTTTCACAAACAAAGACCCGGGCTGCGATAGATTTGGGAAATTGGGTGCGCGGAGGCAGATTCGGTCGCTGGCGAACACTGCATTTTTTCTCGCCGGCGGAGGGCTCGCCAGCGACCTCTGCATCTCTTGTTTTTGTTCGTGAGTGGTGGAGAAGAAGGAGCGGCGCGCGGTGACGGACTGACAGAGAAGAAGGTGAGGCGCGGTGGTGCCGGCGGAGGGAAGGTGGTGCAGCGTTTTGAGGGGTGGGCCGGCGAGTGATGATGGCTGCGGTGCTGTGTGGTTGGGGCGAGAGGTTAATATATATATATATATATATATATATGTATATATAATGTGATTTTTAATTAATATACATAAAGGGCAAAATTGTTATTTAGTATTTTTAACATTTAATTAAAAAATTGAAAAAAAGTTGACTTTCAATCAGGGGCAAGGGGGTAATTTTACAACTTCAGTTAGGAACTACAATCCAAACTCTATAGGGATTTATTTATAATTTTTCGATAATGATGGATTGAATTGTAATTATGTCTAACTACAAAGTAGGTGATCTAATTCACCCTAATTACATTTGTATTTGTTAACGGATGAAGTTGATATTCGTGCAGTTTGTAAGAAATTCAATGGGTCCGCACTTTTTTCAATGGTACAACGAGAAGAAGGAAACCCCGGAGTATTTATTCAAAAAGAGTCACAAGAAGGTAGTGGAGGAAGGCGGTAAATGGCTTAACGGAACTTCGAACTCCTTCTCCCTTGTCGCAATTCTGATTGCCACCGTAGCGTTTGCAACCTCCGCCATTGTTCCCGGCGGAGTTGATATCGACGGTAACCCCAACTTAGAAAACAAACCGGCCTTCAGCATATTTGCCATCTCGTCTCTCATTGCCTTGTGCTTCTCTATAATTTGTGTCATGATGTTCCTAGCCATTCTCACCTCAAGGTAACATTATTAATTGCAAGAATTTGGGCTCAATTAATCATAACTTTTATCAGAAAAAAGGGATCATTACAAATACCCGTTAATCCAATTACCGAAAAATCATTATAATTGTGAAATTACAAAAAACGCCCAGAGGCAGGGTGTTGATTTTCTGTAATTTCTCACGGTATTTCTCTTATCTCATATCCAATACATCATAGTGTTTTTTTCGTAATTTTTCAACTCTACAAATTTTCTTTTCGTAGTTGGATTAAACCTCAAATGGGGGTATTCGTAATTATCTCAGAATAGAAAATAAGATATTCGAGAGGTTCATTAATTAATTTTCTTAACAAATTAAATAAGCTTATTATATTTAAGCTCTAGACATTTTAGGCTTGGCTGAGATTGGTGCATGCTTGCAGCTACAGGGACGTGGACTTCGGCAAGGATCTGCCTCGGAAGTTTCTGATAGGGCTGACGTCAATGTTCGTGTCCATAACTTCAATGCTGATATCATTTTGCGCCGGACATTCTTTTGTGATCAAGGAAGAATTGAAATACACAGCTTTACCAGTGTATGCTATCACTTGCTTGGCCGTCACCGTCGTCACCATAGCACAGTTCCCCTTCTACTTTGATCTTGTCAAGATTACGTTCAGCAAGAAGCCTTGGAGCAACAAGAATATTTGATTAATCTTTTTTGAAAATGAGACTCAAATTCATAATCAATTTACTTAAGAGGTGCAGAGTGATCATTAAGAACTTAACTACAAGTTAAAGCAGTTGGTTTTACTTAATTTTTTTTCTTTTGACATTTTCCTGTGTTTTGAGTTTGCATGAATAATACAGTTGATGCCTTCAGTGGCCAATGTTCTAAAGAAAATTTAATTCAGATTTGTTGTATATTATACTTGATATTTAATTTAATCAATTTTAACAACTATAATCACTCCATTATCATTATACCTGTTCGATTGAATTATGTTTAGAATTTCCGTTAATTGAATGTAAGTGGGTCATTCCTAGCAACTTCTGATAATAAGGACAAGGATTGATAAGGACACACATATAATTAAACTTTAAAAATTCGCCCTCTTAAATGATATATAGTTATTTATATTTTGAGAAACTCAACTGTATCCACAAAATTTAAATGTTCTTTTTTTATTTTAAATTAAAGATCAACATTCTTTGAATAATACGACATTTTGTCTCTCCAAGGCTACCACTTTTAGGGCACTTTAAAGAGATAATGTAAGTTGTAGGATCTTCCCAAATTGATATTTATAATGCATATCCTTGTTATATTTCAAATAAATTCAATCATTCTCTCCCTTCTCATTATTCTTAGGACGAAATTAAAGTTCAAATGTGTATGACGGCAGATATTTCATTCATTATTTTTTCCCTGATTTCAAATAGTTATTTTGGGGAAATTATATCTAACTATCATATTAGATATGGTAATTAAAATGCAGTTCTTTTTTTTTTTAATTATAATTTAATTCCTAAATGTTATGGATCGTTTGTGATCTCTCTATTTCGTTAAGGTTCAGTTAGGTTGGGCGCTGTCCTTTAATTAGTTTAATGAATGAAATAACAAATTTATTCCTACAATACACACATTCCAACATAACGATCTCTAGGCATTAGACATATAACAATGTAGTCCTTGGATAAAGAACTCAACCCTAACGGAATAGAGTGATCACTTTGACCAATGAAAATAAAAGGAATACAAACAATCCATAATATTTAAAAATTAAATTATATCTCTATATAAAGATGGACTACACTATAATTACCTTATCCGGTAATGTAATTAGATGTAGTTTTCCCAAATTGTTAATGATATGATATATACTGAACATGGTAATTATCATATGTATTCCTGTTCTTGATCACACGTGTCTGAATTTTAAAAGTGGGGGCAAATGATGTGGCGCAATTTCAACATCGACATTCGGAATCATCGAGAGCCATATGGAAGGGAGCCTACGTGGCATCACCAAAGAGCTCTTTGAGAAATGCTAAAAAAATTGACCCATGATGTTTTCATGCTAGCTATAATGCTGGGACACTTTGAATTTTCGTTTCGTACAGTATTGAACAAGTTTAGGAGATAGATACAACTTCGACACATTTCTGACAACAAAAGGTGTCCAAGAATTTTTAAAAAAAATTGACACACCGTGAACACAGTCTGGACACATGTCCGACACGGCTCGCGCACTTTAACACCAAAAATTCAAAAAAATAATATTTATTTTTCCTAAAAAGAAAAAAAATTATATAAATTTGCAAAAAAGATGCATAATATTAATTTAATTTTAATTTATTTTTTTCATAATATTATTACATAAAAAATATATTAATGTTATTTGTAATAATTTTAAAGGTTGAATTGGAAAATGATGTGTGTTTTTTAAGTGTGCAATATTGAATACATTTGTCAATATTATATATATAATTTAGTTATTTATATATAATATAGTCGTGTCGGAATGGTGTCGTGTCCTAACTTTTTTAAAAAAATTTGTATCCGTATATGTGTCGTATTGTGTCCATGTCTGTTAAGTTCACCGCTGAGACTTCAGAGCAGTCACGAGCTCGTAAATCCGACAAGACCCATCGGCGGGAGAAAGCGAGGCAGAGAGAGAGATTAGAACGTATGGTTTGAAAGAAATACCTTAATTCTCATAATCCCAAATTCAACAAGAGTTCACAATAAGTACTCCACCCATCAACCA
>JBBMKE010426388.1:0-10602 GCA_037834125.1 Lippia alba | reverse complement strand
CCCTCAGATTTAATTTTCTTCCCACATAAGGGATTTTCTTCAGTTTTCTCCTCCCCGGACTTAATTCTCTCCCCACGCACGGGACTTTATTCTGTCATACTTCTCTTCCCAAGCACGGGACTTTCCTCGGCACCACATACGGGCAAGTACCGTTGCCGTCAAGCAGCCAATTCACTACACAATGATAGTGGAAAGCACGTCTGCATTTAAGATGACATATTTGAGCCCCCAACGTCGGAGCACGCCCACAAATTCTTCTAAGCCCTCGGCTTTCGTTCTTCCCCGGCTCCGGGCAAACACTCGTGGCGAGGACACATAGCCTGGCACCATGTTCTCCTGCCTGATCGCCTCCCCTCGCTGCTGCAAGGTGCAAACATCAAAATGCTATATATTAGTAAGACGACGACGGGGATGACATCACGATGGGGCTCGTATGCCGCCTTTTCCCTGGCGAAAGACATAGCCTCGTCAGTAAATTTAAGAGATCCATAATGAGAAAGACAATAATCCATTAGCCTGCGGTACATCAAACAATTCAACCACTCGTCGGTATTAGTTTCTTTCTCGGCGCCAAATAATCTCTCGGAAACGATTATATCTTCTTCTCCTTCGGTTGGCATGAAGATGAACTTGGTTCTGACCTCGAATGCAAAAACGTAACTTTCCCTTTCCCATCGATCGATCGGCTGAAGTTAGATCGGGGAATTATACGATCATTCAACCTGAATTCATAGCGATGTTTGTACCCTAAATTATGGGTTTCCTCCATCTTCCAGAACTGAAATCTGCAACGAGGGAATAGGGGAAGACAAAGGATGCTAGGTTTTTCTTCTAGGGTTTGAGACGCACCACCAAGATAAGTTCCAATAATGATAATCTAGTCCTATACTATATCTATACTATTATATTATGCAAGAGAGGCCAATAATAATCGCTTCTCTTGAATTGTTTTTTTGTAAAAAAATTTCTCACTTAGAGAATAATCGGACAGAAGTGTCATTATAAAATAGAGTTATTTACGCCATACTTTGTGTTAGGTGAAATGGGTAAAAAAAAATCCTGTGTAACAAATATTAACACAGATTGGTGATTTATTATTAGCTTTACAATATAAAATTAAACCATGCTTCGTCGTTATTATTAACTTTTGTTTTTTTTAAATTTAATATTGTGAATTTAAATGTATTGTGTATAATAATAAATGTACCTCATAGCGATGTGGTTGATAACCTTTTTTGAAATTAAAAATGCTCTATAGATCAATTAACACCTAGAATAAAATTAATTGTGTAACACAAATTTAATCTTGCAAGATTTGGTGGTGTTACTGTCCAGGAAAATTTTGATATATGCTCTTGCAATTACAGTTTTTTACCATTTTCCTAGACATAACATTAGGTCTAAGTTAATTATTGATTAGTTATATATATATATATATATATATATATATATATCCCAATTGTTTTATGTTTCAATCTTTATTGCTTTCAATTTATTTATTATTTATTTATGAATTTTATTCTATGAATTTTTATCAAGAAATTTAATATCCCTCCAAAAATAAATTTATCCACAACGTCAAATTCCAACATCTTCGTAAACCTATGTTGCACGGATACGGAAACATGGATACAACACGACACGGACACGGCGATACGGATTTATTTAAAATTTTAGGACACGACACGGCTGGCTATATTTTATATAAATAAAAATAGTTTATATATAAATATCTACGTACATAAAATATTTATAAAAATATGTAATATTAAAAACTCAAATAAGTTTTGTTATTTCAATTTTATCTCCAAAAAATTCAAAAAATATTAAAAAATGTGTAAAAATTGCTCCATTGTGTCGTACACTTCACCTCAACATGTCCGTGCTTTAGAGATGTAAACCATTTGGTGGGTAATTCTGAGATTTGCTCAAAACCTCGTAAATTACATCTACTATATATGATTGAGAGAGGTGCGTGTAATTTGATAAGAAAGTGTTTGGTATCTCTAATATTAGATATTAAGTTGGATATATACTAGATATAAGGGTTAATTTTATGTTTGCAATGCTATATTAAGTGAGATGGGCTTTGGAGACTTAGTATCCGGCCCGGGCAGGCCCTCAACTGTTCACCCTAAAATGTGTTAATCTCATATCTGAAAATATGAGTTACTAACTCTGCTTGAGATTTTTTTGAACTGTAGACCTTTTTTTTGGACCTTCCATACCCCTTCCACATAATTTCAGCTACACAGTTTAGTTCATTATTCTCTCTAGTGTAAGAGCATTTTAGGGTTGCCGAATCGCCATCACTGGGAACTTCACGCCAATTGAAGGAATTTTTGTTTTCGCCATCACCGCAGGTTCACGCAAATTGAAGGGTATGAAATTCTTGGCCATGTACCTCACTTTTTTCGGTGTTAGATTTCTTCCTCAATATTCTCCTTGTACGCCATTTCTCTATTTCCCCGTTCCTCAGTTTGGGTCGTGATTTTGTGTTCGTCTTACTGGGTCAATTGGTTTCTCCCTTGTTCATTTCATGCCAAATTTTGTTCGTTGCTATTTTTCATGTTTAATTTCCGAAAATTAGTTCCAGTGGTATGGTTCCCGTGTTGTGTGCTTAAATTTGGACTATGAAATTATATTTGCAGTTGATAAATAATGTTGTGTCGGGTAGTGCTTTGTTGTATTGTGGATAAAAATCACATGTACGTAATTGTTGGCAGATTTTGTATTACCTGTGAGCATCCTTTTGAGCTATGATTAGGAAAATGTAATACCTTTTACAGAAATATATGTGTTCCATAGAAGAGTAGAGGAAAATTGTATATGATGGAGTGTATTTATGAATAGATTATACCCTTGGTCCAGCCCATATTGTGGGATGTATCCTTCAGTTGTCCAGCCTTAAATTTAGGATTTAATGTGCAGATTTAAGGCGTACGTTTCTATGGACCACTCGAATCGTTTACGTTTTTTGGCTTGGATTGAGTTTGTACTTAAACGTACCTCACTCACAATGACCTTGATGTAGTAATTCGTAATTTTTTTCATTTTTGTAGGGGTGCCTTGGTGCGTTAGACGGAACCTACATTGACGTAACCATTCGGCACAAGGAACAACCCAAGTACCGCAGAAGAAAAGGTACGATTGCGGTTAACGTCCTTGGGGTTTGTAGTCCCCAAATGAATTTCTTCTATGTCCTTGGGGTTTGTAATCCCCAAATGAACATAACTCAGGTGTATTGATGCACTGTTAATTGAAAAGGCTATTCAACTTAAAGAAATAACACAACTAGTTGCATTTCTTTTATTGAAAATCAAGGGTACAGATACAAACTAAACCATTACATGGAAATGAAAATTACAGAGACAAACTAAAAACATAGGCTTTGATTTCCATCACCCCTCATCCGAGTACAAGATTGGGTCCACAAAGAGCTCCGGACCGTCTGAGATGAAGTTGGGGAAAAGTCGCAACATTTTACATCAACGTAATGCGGCAATACGCACAAATCAAGAACAAAATATCACAAAACAACGAAATAAGCAATGATGGGAGTTGAATTTAATTGTGATCCTTTACCTGCGAAAAAAGAGCTATTTATCTACTCGGTGTCTTCGCCCGCATCCAGAAGCTCTGAAAGACTGAAACCCTTCACCCAGGCCGAAAAATGGGTATGAAATGAAGAAGCCAACAATTGAATTTCAAACATAAAAGGAAGGGCAACTTGAGAAATTCTAATTTTAGTATCCAAGTCAATTTCATACCAAACGTGATATTAAATGGGTTGAAATACAACTTTGAACCATGTTAATCTATACCAAACAAGATATTAACTAATATTTATATCACTTAATATACCTAATAGACCCGAACAATACTAAGTAAAATTAGATTCAATATCATGCCAAACGCTTTCTTACTATAATAGATTGACCTAGTTAATTAAAAATTCATTTTTGGAGTTGTTTACCTAGTAGGTTTTTTTCTAACTTTAGTTTATATATTTTTTGATATTGCACTTTTAGTGTGTATTTAATGTATTATTTGATACAAAAAGTGTGTATTTGATACCAAAAGTGCAATATTAAAAAAATATACACTAAAATTAGAAAAAAAAAACTACTTAGTATGTTCTTATATTTTTTTTGACTTTATCAATAACATAGAACTTGTATAATATTTTAATAAACATAAAAATTAATGTGTTAAATAACTGAGGTTGACTTTGTACTGAACTTATGTAAGGTTGATATGTACTGCTTTGTACTAATTTAATTTATTTTAGAAATATATATATTTTTAAATCAGAAATCATCTTCAAACTCCTATTTTTTCTCTACCGGTCAAATTACTCCTACTTTTTCTCTAACTCTAACTATTAAATTACTATTGCTTTTTCTCTAACTATCAAATTATTTAATTTATTTCAAATATATATTTTTAAATAAAAAATTATATTGAAAATCCTACTTTTTCTATAACTATCGAGCTTAATTTAATGAATAATCATTATAATTCTCTTACTTTTTTTTATTTGTACAATATAATTCTCTTACTTTATCTACTACAATTTATTAAAAAATATATCCTAAACTTAATAATCATTTTTTTAAATAATGTTTAAGCTCCTACTTTTTCTCCAACTAAAAAATATTTTTTATTTTAGAATTCTATACATTTTAATATTATTGTGCATGCAAATCTTGTTGTTTGCGAATTTACTATCTTGTAATGAAATACTACATTTCTAATGCATCTTAACTTTTATTAATTAAAAATATAATTTTGTAGCTTTAGTAATTAAACAAATGTAGATAATTATAACTTTAGTATAAAGTTAAATACAATTGACTGGATTAAATTTATGAAATTAATCTTGATTTTTATTAATAGAATTAATTTATTTACCAAAAAAATTAAATTTTATTACATTTTACCATCGAATAAGTTTACATATCATATACGATAATTTATTTTAATTTTAAATTGATCAATATACATATAATTTTAAATTTATATTAATTGTCTCATCACTCATGCTCCCGTTTCCTCAATCTCTAACGTCCAACTTCTCCGGCTGTCCTATAATCTTCCATTAATTTAAGAATCGCGTATTTAGGTTTGTAGAAATCCTGCCATTGATCTCCAATCTCGCCTCACTTTTTAACTTTCTCGAGTGTATGACTGTTGATGCAGGTCTTCCATGAACTGACCACCAACCATCGTCAGTATGAAATTTACAGAAATAAATTTAAAATTGCATTTATGTGGTTTCACATAAAAAATAATTCAAGAAAAATATATAAATAGTAAAATAAAAATTGATTATTTTTAGTATATTAAGCTACATAAGGCGTGACTAAAAAATATTTTGTTATTATTTTAAAATAAAATTATTGATTATTATTCTATTTTAGTTTTATTTATCTAATTTTTTAATATATATGTGTAGTCGGGTATTTTGAGGAATAAATTAAAAAATTATAAAAAATGCAAAGGATAATAAAATATAGTCAAAATGGATGCCATATTATAGTTTATGCTCTCTTGAATTAAACAAAATAAATTTTAATTTTGAAAAAAATTATTAATTTGTTGAAAATATCATTTAAAAATATAAGTGATTTTATAAAAATAAAATATTAAAAAGAACAGGGTGATTGTTTGTATAATTTAAAATTACGTTCATGTTTTCTTAAAAAATATACAAATTTATTAAAAAAATAATATAGTACGGTCTTGTACAGTCCGACCTTATGTGAGGTCAGCATAGAGTGAACTTTTTATAGACACCCCCTACATAGTAAATTATCTCTAATAATACACCTTCCGTCTTGCAAAGATGACCTCTCTTTTATTTTTGTTTGTCCGAAAATATAGTTCAGTTTCTTTTCTAAACTATAGTTATCCTTTAGATTTCTGTTTTACACCGCTGTTTAATTTTTTCTTATTTACATTTATGCTTTACTAATGATTTATTTCACATTCTTGAACTTAATTTTCAACCGTATATTTTTCCAACATAGAAATTGTTTATGCGTAGTAGATTAGTAATTAATATTGGTATAAGTTAAATTACCATGTCTTAGTCGATGTCAAAAATAAAAAAAAATAATAGAACCATCTTGACGGGACCGAGTGAGTATCATCAATATTAGTGACAATATAAAACATGTTTCATTTGATATATGTTGTTAAATGTTAACTAATGAGGTCTTATATTACAACCGAGTAAAATTTAATTCACTCCCTTGTTATATTCAAAATGTTTGAAAAATCTTTTTTTAAAAAAAATTATTTTAATTTAAGACCTCGTGATATCTAAAAAAATTCACACCGCCTTCCTAATTAATTTTTTTATCTAATTTTATATTTTTAAAATTAAAATGTCCACTTATATATTAATTAATTTTTAATGAGTATTAAAAATTTTATATTGACCACAATTTTATCTTGCTTAATTAATTGTCTTTATGTATTAACTCTCTATGCAAACACACCGGGGACACCCCGTTCCGCCTGCCGAACCCACGAAAAATGACCTCTTACGTATGACTAGAGCCCTTACTCTCTCCGGGAGAGAGGCATCTCGGGTGACTTTGTCGGATTCTACGTGGGGCTCCACCGGGTTTCAGTAGGGTTTAACGTTGGTCGGTAAGGTTGTCACGCCTAGCTCAATTCACTTTGAATCTTTTCGGATTATTATGATGAGGACATTGAATCCGGTCAAAGGGATAGAGATCACAAAGTTAGGTCAAGACAGGTTTCTTTTCACTTTCAATCATAAACTGGACTTACAAAGGGTATTGGACAACACTCCTTGGACAATCACAAAGTTATGAAGAAGCTTGAAGAGTCGGATGATCCCCGTTAGGTATGCTTGGACAAATGTGATTATGTGGTGCATATACGAGGTCTCCCGGCAGAACGTAGGTCAGAGGAGATAGCTCAGGTTTTGGGAAATCGGATTGGAGTGTTTAGATCTGTACTGAGGACTTCTGGAAGCAGATTAGGGGCGGATTCCATGAGAAATATTGGAGCTCTCTCTCAGTTATGAACGTTTGGCTAATTTCTGCTACCTTTATGGTATTTGCGACCATGTAGACAAATTCTGCTATCTCCATTATGGAGAAGGTTTCATCGACCCCGATTTAGACTTCCCGTTCGGTCCCTGGTTAAGAGAGAGTAGTAATGGGGGGACAAGAGCTGCTAGTGGTTTTCTCTCGAGTACATTTATGGCCTCAGATGCCAGACCTGGGTTTCATAGGTCCAATTTCTATTCTTATGGTGAGCAGCAAAGACAATACAGTATCTGAGGCAACTCTCCCTCTCATCAGTCTACCTTGCAGAATTCACCCATCCATACTAATCCTCAATCTACACCACAATACCTAAGTGACGATTCCCTTTCGTTCCACCCCGCTAAAACAACTCCTCCACTCAACCTACTAGCCTCTTTCACATCACATACCAAATCCCTAACCAAGTTCCCCCCCAACCACAGTTTGAAATAAGCAATCCCTATGCTTCGAATCCCAAACATTCCTCAACCAATGATCCTATCCTTTCTGCCCCACTTATACAGCAACCCCCATCTCGTATCCGTCCCCTTAATAGAAACGACGATAACCTTAACCCAACGAAATAACGCCTCAAAACTTCACATTTCTCCACCAGTAATATCTCCATCTCTCCAGACCACAACCCCGGCACATACACCCAGACCTCCCTTCAATCCGAAGCTGAAATAACTCACTTGGACAAAATTCTCTTTAATGTCTCTCTACAGCTGAACATTGAAAATTCTCAACCCTCTAACATTCCTAAACTCTGAAAATTTCGGAGCAAAAAAGGAACCAAAGGAAATCCCAGCCATAATAACCTTCTGAACCCAACTGAAAACTCCATCTCTCTTTCCCTTCCACCCACTACCTCTTGTCTCCAAGACGTCACTAATCTAAAGGCGGAGATTGCTGAGAGAAATGAGTTGCCTCAGCTGGAACTGTCAGGGATTGGGGGGTCCTTGGCGAGTTCATGCTCGTCGGTCTCTTATCAGGGACCACCACTGCCACATTATATTTTTTTCGAAAACTAAGTGCAAAAGCCTGAAGATAGAGAACTTAAAGAGGACTTTAGATATGAACAGTGTAAATGTAGACTCGTGGGTAAAGGTGGCGGCCTTGCATTACTTTGGCATAAAGACGTGAATGTTACATTACAAAGCTTCTCGGTTTATCATATATACGTCACGGTTAAGAATTTGGGTTGTGATTCCTCGTGGTGGTTCACTGGTTTTTATGGGGATCCGGATATACGTAATAAGCCCCTTGTGTGGAATATGTTGGATAGACTTAGTCGCCAAGCAGCGTGCCCGTGGTTAGTTAGTGGTGATTTCAACGATATTCTCCTTGATGAAGAGAAAGAGGGGGTAATCAACAGTCTTTCAATCGCATTAAAGGTTTTAGTGATGCTCTCGCTAAGGCAGCCCTCTTGGATCTCAGGTATTTGGGTTTTCCACTCACCTGGCTGCGTAACCCGACTGACCCGGATTCTATAAAAACTCGGCTAGATCGTTCAGTGGCAACGGATAATTGGCGTACTTTATTTCCTCAGACTAAGGTCCGCCATTTGACGGCTTCCTGTTCGGACCATTTGCCGATTATTACGATTCTGAAATAGTCAGAGGAACCCTCTCGCAAGAAGAATAGGCCTTTCCATTTTGAGGCTATGTGGGCGAAGGTAGAGGATTGTAAGAAAATTATAGAAGATGCTTGGTAGGGAAATCTCGCCTCTAATCCAACAGATCGGTACTTAAGGGGATTGAGAGTTGCAGAGTGGGATTGATGAATTGGAGAAGGACTTCTAGGGACAAAACGCAGTTGACTATTGAAAGTATTGAGAAGGAGCTAGCTACTCTTCGTCAAGGTATTATTACATATCAATCACGGCAGCAGGAAAACGAACGTCGTGGGATTTTAGGAACTCTCTTGAGCCGGAAGGAACTACGATGGAAACAACGGGCTAAGGAGCATTGGCTTAGAGAGAGGGATAAGAACACGAAATTCTTTCATAATAAGGCTTCTCAGAGGAAGATAACAAATAGCATTACAAGTCTTAAGGATGAGAATGGTATCCTCCAATGCTCGAAAGAGGGTATTCAAAGGGTAATCGAATCATACTTTGGAAAGTTATTTACTTCCAGTAGAGTGGAGACTAGCGAGATCGAGACAGCTCTTCGGGTTTTGTCGCATAGAGTAGATGAGGACATGTTTGAACAACTCTCTCTTCCGTTCACACCTAAAGAGGTAACTCAAGCTTTGAAATCAATGTATCCCCTTAAATCCCCCGGCCCTGACGGCCTTCCCTTTTTTTTTCTTTCAGCTTTACTGGAATATTGTAGGTAGGAATATTATTGCTTGTGTCCTTGCTTTCCCGAATCATGGTCAGTTTGATAACCGCCTTAATTTCACTCATATTGTCTTGATTCCAAAATGCAAATCCCCTGACTTGATCACATAATTTCGGCCTATCAGTTTATGCAATGTGGTCTATAAGATCGCTCTTAAAACATTAGCAAACCAAATCAAACCCCATCTCGATCACATTATTTACTCACATTCTCGTTGCTTTTGAGATGAACCATCACATTAAGAACAAGGATGCAGGGAAAGAGGGCTTTTTCAATTTGAAACTGGATATGAGTAGCGTACGATCGAGTTGAAATGGAGGTTCCTGCGTGGGTTTTGGTAAAGTTAGGTTTTCCTTCTTTGTTTGTTGATCGTATTATGCAGTGTGTGACTTCTGTGTCATTTTCTTTCTTGTTAGATGGTGGTGAATTCGATTTTTTGGTCCCAAAAAGAGGTCTCTGTCGGGGGATCCTCTTTCACCTTATCTTTTCCTTCTATGTGCAGAAGTACTGCTTTCAGGTCTTGTGCAGGAGTTAGAACGAAATGGGACGTTAGTGGGGGTGGCGGTGGTGAGGGGAGCTCCGCGTGTCTCGCACCTCCTTTTTACGGATGATAGATGATTTGTGGAGCGGCGACTGATACGGCGATGAAGGGAGTGAAGAGGGTGCTGGAGGAATATGAGAAAGTGTCGGGACAAACCATGAATGTTGCTAAATCTTCTATGGTGTTTAGTAGGAATGTGGGAATGGAGAAACAGAGGGAGTTGGAGGCTAAATTGGGTGTCAGGAGGGTTGATAGTTTGGACTGTTACTTGGGCCTACCTTCTTCGATTGGGCGGTCTAAAAGGGGAGCGTTCGAAGGATTGCTTGATAAGGTTAGAAAGAAGGTGCATGGATTCTCTGAGAAGATGTTATCTTCGGCAGAGAAAGAGGTTCTCATCAAAGTGGTGCTTCAGGCGATACAGTCGTACACTATGAACTGCTTCATGCTTCCGGATAATTTAGATCAAAATATTGAAGCGTTAATATGTCAATTTTGGTGGAAAAATAGGGGTGCAAAGAAAGTGCATTAGTTAGCCTGGGATCGACTTTGCGATAAAAAGATGGAGGGAGGATTGGGTTTTAAGGAATTAAAGCTCTTTAATGTTGCGATGCTTGCTAAACAGTTTTGGCGAATTATTTGGGATCCG
>JBBMKE010426379.1:0-10602 GCA_037834125.1 Lippia alba | reverse complement strand
GTAGATTAGTTAATGGATGTTTCACTTTCGGTTATGCTGTCGAGAAGAGAATGCATCTACTTCACCTACTCTTTTGGTTTTGTCAACAACATTTAATGGGCTCCGGGCCCCCTTTTTTTATCATGGATAATTTCGGGCTTTTATTTCCTCACAACGGATTGGGCTTTAAGAGCGCTATACAGTGCGGAAATCCAAAATGAATTTGCTAATGGAATATGGGTTAGCCACTTGGATTTCGAATAGGGTGAAACATTTCTCACTCCATCCTTTAGAATCAATTGTGCTTTTGTATCCGATCTTTAAAAATTAAAAATTTGATATTTGACGTGATATGGACTCATTCGCCCAAGTGGACCAATCACTCTTCGCCGTGTGTCACTCAGCCTACGTCAAACAAGTTCTCTGACCTATACGTCGAGATACTTACCTTTGAGCCTTTTTACCTTGAGAGTGAGCGACCTTCCTCCACTCGGATGTGAGCCTCGAACCTCCCCCACTTAACAGGTCACGTGGCCATTAGCAGATTGAGAAATAATGACTGACCACGCATTTAATGATCTTCTTTAGTAGGACAGCTGTCAAGTTGACGTCATTTGAGCTCATCATTGCATTTACCCTCAATAAATACTCGCATTTATAATACATGTAACAATTTATAACTACCTCAACTACTCAATATTAACTACACTTCAGTCTACCTCACTGTCGATCACTGACTTGAGTGTTGGAGTGCTAACTCGGACAATACTCTAATTAGTCCTAAGTTGACCTTTAGCTCACGTTTCCTTCTCTATCTCAGACTATCAACCTCGATCCGATATACAAGATTCCCCCTCTACAAATTCTAAGTGGTTGGTCCTGACTCCTGAATAAGAGTTGCGTCCTGAGTTTGACTCCTTATATTGGCTCGATCCGTATTCGTTCTTTAATTTTTGTTTATTTTAGTGCTTAAAATAATTCGTAAGTGATGAAGAAGGAATTTTCTGTATTTCTTTCTTAAGTAAAAGGAAATATAATAAAGAGAAAAAGAAAAAAAGAATAGGAAAAAACTCTGGGCCAGAGCCAAAACCCCAACAAAGCCCTACGTCGATTCATCATTGTATTCCATCCGCAATCGAAACCCACTGCCTCCGCCATGGCCTCCTTCGCCGCCCGGTCATTACTGCGCTCCGCCGCTACATCCGCCCGGAGCACCACCGCCAGACTCGCCGCCGGTGCCAAGCCTAAGGCTTCTCCATCTCCATTTCGCATCTCGTCCCAAAAACCGCTCTCCGCTCGCATTTTCAGGTAATTTTTCAATTTTCCTCGATTGATGCGTGTGCAATTCAATTTGGACGATTCAATGTTTGATTTGCGCTTGCACTAGGTCGCCTGTGGAGATGAGCAGCGTTAGCGTGGGATCGATGTTGCCCTACCACACTGCGACCGCCTCTGCGTTGCTCACTTCCATGATTTCGGTGTCTCCTCGATGCCACGCGTGGACTATTGAAGGTAATTGCTTGATTTCCGAACCTTCGATACATTTAGATGACTTTAGCAGCAATAGTTCGTGTTGGTTAAGTAGCTATTCTTCATCTGTTAGTTTCTGCAATTCCGCATCCATAATTGTATGAGTTTTGTTAAATTTATGTATAATTTTCCAATTCCAGTAGAGTTCCTCATTGATTGTCCCAGTTAGGAATGCTGATTAGTTTGATTTGTAAAAGGGGTCTATTCTTTTTGATATTGTAGGGCAAGACAGAACTAGGTGAAGGTCGTGAAAAAGAGGTGAACTGAGCTTATTTCTTTAACTAGTGAAGATAATGGAGCATGTTGTTTGTTTTATAGATTAGGTGGTCAACCATCCATTTCAAAAATTTCCATCCGTATCTCTTATTGAAGTACTAATGCCCTGTTGAATTCACAAGCTTCATAGGTGATATAGGCTTTGGGGAAAGAGATCAAATTAGACCTTAAGTCTTAAACTTTCGAGAGGTGATTTCACAGCTATGGTGTCTTGAGTGACGAAGGCCAATCTACCTTTGGTGTTTCACCAAATAACCTTAGAACACTCCGTTGATTGAACAATATTCTGAATCCTGAATTACACAGATATGTTTGATTTTAGAGGGATGTATGGCTGAAATTTGTGTGACAAGCAGCTGATATTTAAGAATTTTTACTAATAGCTGGAGGAGTATCTTGAGCATGAGTGAAGCATTAATATCCATTATTATCTGGTCAGCACAAATGGGAGCATTCTGATGATGAATGAATATCTTAGCATAGTCATAGATGAACACATCCTATCTGATCAAGTCTACCTTATAAAAATCATTTATTCTATTTAGCTGCAAGTATTGCTGATTTAGTCATTTAGATCTTTCTAATACACGGTATTCATCAGGCAATGATGATGTATGATGTCTGTTGGATGCTTCCAGCGAATACTTACTCTGCACTAGGAGAATGCCCTGATAGATAGAGTCACGAATGAGCTCTCTACACAGGAAATTACCAATTTCTTGTGGTTTACTTTTGTTTTAGTTTTAGATCTATCAAATGCTAAGTAGCAGGCCAGTTGACTCGTTGTGCTGACAAAAATTATTGATATTTGTAAACGTCCATAACTTCTACAAATCATTTCTTACATTTATGATGGATTATCTGTATAAATGTTTTAATTCTTCATATTTTCCTTCAGACATTGCCTGTGTCGACCGAATTCTTAGATTACGACAAATGTGCTTTCCGAATTCCATCTTCATGAGCTTTTGACTAAGGCTATTTTTCTTTCTAGGGTTATGATAACTACTCCTTGGTGACATTCGGCATGAAGATGTTCCAATTTGTCTCGTTTTCATTTTGCTGAGGTTGTATTTTTCGTAACAAACTTGAGATATGACTGCCTCCCTGGTTCATAAATGATACCTGTGCCTTTTGGCTACTTGTAACCAAATTAATCGTGCATTTCTACTTCAGGCCTTAAGAATATCCATTTCCCTGTGTTGTAGATGGATGATTGTTAGAATATGTAGCGATGTGGTGCATTTCGGTGATTATTCTTCCATGCACATGTAATACTGACAGAGATATGTGCTGTTTTGAGGTTGGAGTCCAAATATGTAGTTATGGTTTCATAAAATCTAGAGATCTGTTTCGTGAAATTTCAGAGCAGGACTGTTATGCCCACAATTCAATGCCTGAATTTGCTCAAGATCTTTTCTTCTGTACCTATTTTAAGTGGCCTCGTTGCATCCCCAAGCATATTCTGTTCGGAAAGATGATTTTATTCGTCGGCATTGGTGTTATGGAATGACGATTATTGTTCCTGTAGAGATGTTTTATCGATGTTTTCCTGTTGCAAAAAATAAGAACGAAAAGAAAACACAATCTGAGAATTACCTTGGACCGAACTTAATAGTTCACTTGATCAAGCGGTCTAGCGACCATGGATGGGACAGCTTGGAAGGTCTACCAGCAAACCAAAGGAAGACCTAGAACCTATTTCATTCAAGAATATTTGTAATAAATATTGTGCTTAATTTCTGAATTTCAACAATTCATTAATATTCCCGTCAATTTTACAGATACCAAATATTAAGTGGATGGAGCAAACTCATTCATTTATAACTAAAAGATGGACATCCTATTTTTAATCATAGGGAAAAGAAAAGGAATATTTGGGAAATTGGGAGGATTTTTTTATCCTGGGAAAACAAAAAGGAATATTTAGTGGAAATTGGGAGAATTATTTGGGAAATTTGGAGAGTATAGATATGCAATTTTTTATTTTTATTTCTTGGTTTAAGATTGGAATTAATTAATTATGCTTACAAGAAAAGCACCTAAATTCCGAAATTACAAAATATTGGCTTCATTTAGGAAAGTAAATATTCGAAAATAAAATTCACACGAAGATAAACATTACACAGCTAAAACCTCAACAAAGCCCTACCTCTTTCATCGGCTGCTCATACTGATACAGTCTCACTAAGCCTTCTGTATCCGCCATGGCTTCCTTCGCCGCCAGGTCAGTTCTGCGCTCCGCCACCACATCCGCCCGAAGCGCCACCGCCAGACTCTCCAGCGGTGTGAAGCCCAAGGCTTCTCCGTCTCCATTTCGGATCTCATCTCAAAGTCCGCTCTCCGCTCGCATTTTCAGGTAATTTCCATCGGTTTGATACTTTATCTTCTTCGTAATTGATTCTTGTGGAGATCTATTAGTGAAATGAAATGTTTGATGTGCGATTGCGCTAGGTCGCCTGTGGAGATGAGCAGTGTTAACGTAGGTTCGATGTTGCCCTACCACTCGGCAACCGCCTCTGCGTTGCTCTCTTCGATGCTTTCCGTTGCTCCTCGCAGCCACGCTTGGACTCTTGAAGGTAATTGTTCATATACATAGATGCTAATTTATGAGTAGTTCCTATTCCGATTGAATGGTCATGATGTATGTTCTACGGTACTTTTGATATGCATGACTTCGACTGAGTATCTGTTTTTCGTCTATGAGTTTTCATAATCTAGCATCCATAGTTGTATGACTTTGTTACATTGATGTGTAGTTTACTAATTCAAATTTTGGAACATATATTTCTGGCTAGGAATGACTCTGGTTGGAATTCCGCTCTTAATTTTCCCAGTGAATGTAGGGTTTTAGTGGCTAAATAGGCACAAGGATATTCATTGATATTAATTCCCTCAAATTTATTGAATCACACAATCTCTTCTCATCTGTGTTCTTCTATTTGAGGTACGGCATAAAGCTCTCAAAATAAAAGAGGTCTATTCTTTTCATCTTGTAGGGAAAGACAGGACTAGATGAAGGTCGTGAAAAGGAGGTGAATTGAGCTTATTTCTTTTATCTAATGGAGCATGTTATGCCTATTCTTCATAATATAGATTAGATGGGTAGCCCTCCTTTCGAAAATTTCCACCAGTATCATCTTTTGAACTAGTTATGTCCTATTGAGTACACAATTTCCCTACATGAGTGGCTTTGCAAAAGAGAGACCATAATTAAACCTTAAATCATAATCTCCCAAGCAATGGTTTTACCAGTTGAACGTATGGCCTCTGAGTGAGTTGAGATAACCTATCTTTGGTGTTTCGCTGGATCACCTTACAACACACTACTGTTCATTGAACAATATTCTGATTTCTGAAGTTCCATGAATGTTGCCTTTCTTTTTGGTTTTCTGCACTTCTTTATTTGGGTTCGTCTGTTAGGGTACTGTTGCAGGCCCATATAGGGGCGACCTTCCCATTCCAGCCTTTTCTTCCGTAAGGCTAGCATTTCAAATCTGGATCTTGCTTAAGGATGTAGTCTCATGTGAACACTAGACCAAAATTTGGTTTCATGAGTTTTGCTGAGCAGTATTTCGTTACCAACCAAAAGGACATATATGTACTTGAATTAGTGGGTTTTAAGTCTATTTGTGAAGAAGCTATAGGAGAATTTCTACCATTACGCAAGCAACATCTTGGGCATCGTCTGAAACATTAATGTTTGGCTAGCACAAGTGGATCCATGAGTGGTTACTAGTAAATAAATTTCTTCACATAGCTATTAGATGGTCTCATCATATATGAGCAAGTGAACATATCTTAAAAAAAACTTCTGTTCTGTTTAGCTGCAAATAATTTGGCATATAGGTGCTAATACATTTATTCATCAGATTGCAACGATGATGTATGATGTCGTTGGATGCTTCAAGCGAAGTTTATTACATGTGCACTAGGAGAATGCCCCGGTAGATAAAGTCGAGAATAACTTCTGCACACCAAACTATTTTCCTGTGATTCCCTTGTTTTAAATCAGGACTATTAAATGCTAAGACAAGCAAGGCTAGTTTGTTGGCTTCACTGATGTCGATTGTTGATATATGTCAATTTTCAATACTTCATGGCATTCAAATGTTCTTATATAGTGTGCATGTTACTTCAGGTGCAACAAGCTGCAAAATTTGACTTGAGCTTTTTTTTTCTTTCTAGGGTTGTGATAACTGCTCATTGGTGACTTATGCCATGAAGATATTCTGAAATCTCTCTTTTAAATTATGCTGAAGTTGTATTTTCACATCAGACTTTAATATTAACTGGCTTTTTGGTTTCATATTATATGATCTTTGTGCCTTTTGCTGTACTTTTGGCTGCATGTAACAAATTAGCCATCGGTTACCACTACAGTCCATAAGATTTCTCTTTTCTTGCCCTCTATTGTAGATGGATGATTGTTAGAATGTTTTGAGATGCGGTGCCTTTCGTGATTCTTCCATGGATTCAGTGGACATGTCATGTATACTATGGCCAGAGACATTTTATGATCTGTGATTGGAGGCCAATATTTAGTGCTTGTTTCATCATAAAGTCTATGCTTGCTCGATACTTCGAGTTCTCTAGAAATTTGGCAGCTGGACTGTATCGCCCACAATACAATGCTGAAATTTCTGAAGCTCTTCTGTTCTTGCACTTAAATTAAGTTCCTCCTTACATCTCTTGAGGTGTATTTTGGTTTGTATAATGTGATTGGATGATGTGTTTACTGTAGCAACATTCCGTCATTGCTAACATATTTTTCAACAAGCCAAATATAACCTACTGCTGCCAATCTTGTGGGGGTTTGCAGTACAATCGGCCGAACTTCTACATGCTAAATAGTAGGTTTTCTCAAGTCAAATTGGCAATTATTTGGGTTTCAAGGGATATCTAGCTATCACGTAAGCAAACCAATTCACTGCGAAATGGTACACCAAAACAAAGAAAAATCTGTTTCACAAGGGAAATCTAAATTAAACGGATGACAAAAGTAGAACCCAGGCAATAATAACCCTGAAAAATTATTCCGAATTGATGTTTGGTATTCTCCCTGACGGATAAACATCGACCATATTCATTGCATCATAAATAATGACAATATTAAACAAAAACGGAGAAAGGCGGCCAAGCTGATTCCAAATCCCTATATAAAAAGAAGTTTGGGGCATAAGTTTGAACACTTATACTTCACATTCAATACATGCTATAAAAAAACCAACTGCAATCCTCTTTACACACCATCCATTGATGCTAAAATTAGATTAGTACCATCACATATTAATTACCTTAACTGAGAGAAACAAACTAATCAGAGAAATAAATATACCAGAACCCAAGCCACATAGCAAATTGCAATCCAACGCCATCGCCTTTGTTCAAGATTCTTCTTCAACATTAACCAACTCGTACTCTACTAATGACAAATTGTTGTCCTCTTTGACTACAAATTCAGCAGGTTCAGTAACCTCAATACGGCCCCACTTATCCACAGCAAGCCTCATCGAGCCCTTGAACATGTCAATCTTCGCATTCCTAAGTATTACAGTGTTACCTTCCTTCATCAACTCAACTGCAAGACAAGTAAAACTTTAGATCACCAAATATGCCTACAGCACGAACAGAACAGCAGTTGATTCACATATCCTCACTTGAGCAACTTTTACGACAAATTGAATAACATATCAATATAAACAACATAATATAATTCACAATGCCGTCATAAGAAAGCTAAAATGTGCATAGAATCAACTAAAACAGCCCTACTAGGGAAATATCTAATACATTTATTGACTAAGCGTTCCACTTAGTACCAAAAGTACTAATGGTGAGATTGCACACACGAGCGCGCGCACCTAAAAAAAATAACCTTATTCATCCCACAACCTAAAAAATCTCAAGATTTCAGGGACCTAGCTAAACAGATACAGAGCAAATTAAAGAACACAAAAATAATGTTCTTTATGACTTCATTTTGGTTTGGCAAAAACATGCCTGACATCTAATTTAAGGATAAGTATTTACATTCCCTGCAAACAAACCCGATCGGTAGATGACCTTCACCTGTTAATGGTAAATCTCATCCTAAACCTCAGACAAATAAAGATATCAGGTACAATGTTTCTTATTTCATGCTTGAGGGAATAAACCCCAAGCAATCAACGAGATTCAATATATCAAGCACATCCCAACCATACACAGAAACAACATACAGTCTGAAGGAAATAATTCAAAGCAACTAACACAGCTACAGCACGAGAATCCAAATTAACGAGAACTTGCAGATATATTATGTTCCCCAGCACACACTGATCACTCAATAATCTTCACACCAACACCGACTAACTAATTAAGCACGAGTTAGTGAAATAGTTAAAACAAAAACAGATGAATTCGCGACAGAGCTCAAACCTTGGTCGTTGCGAGCAGTGAAGAGTATCGACCCAGTCTCATCACCGACGAGGCACTCAGCAATCTTCGTGTTCTGGCTTTGAGGCCCACGGAAAGACGGATTACGAGGTTTCTTGTTCAGAACGGTGTTAGCCGTCACTACTTTCACGATCAGAGTGTGTCCCTTCGAACCCGGCTTCAAACTCTCCACTTTCACGAACACCGGCTTCCGCAGCCCTGGCTTGCTCACGGCGCCGCCGCCTTGCGTCGGTGGTGATTTGGTTGCCATCGGCGGTGGTAGAAGCGAATTAAGCGACGGAGACGGAGGAGAGAAGAGGGGTTTGGGGTTTAGGGTCCGAATTTGTGGCGGGGTGAAGTGAGAAAACCCTAACCCTAATTTGACTATTATAGAAATCTACTGTTGGATGGGAATATTAGAGTGGACTTAGGGGTGACTTTAAAACGACGCCGTTGACCACTTCATCGTTCTCTATCTTATTTTCCTGATGGGCTTATTTGCTATGGAAATCAAGATGGGCTGAATTAATAGCCCTTTTAAATGGACTTGGCCATTTTATACAGAAGCCCATATCTAAGCCTATTATGAACTCTACCAAGTAAACGCAGAAACCGACAAATCAACTCAGACCATCAAATTTTATTATTTTCATTTTATAATATAAAACAATAAAATTTTTAGAAGAAAATTTTACATCTTAGCGCTCACATTTAATCCCTAAAATTTTATTATATTATTTCAAAAATATTCATAATTTATTATAAAATTCATAATTTATAAGGATCATTTTTGTATAAATATATATCTATACATTCCTTCAAAATACTTCAAACCAAAAAATTTAATTTTTAATAATAATAAATTGTATTGTAATTAAATTTTAAAACACATTTAAATATACCAAACTCAAAATAATCCGATTTTTTTCTCCACCTTAACTTTCCTCTTCTGTTCTCATAATCTCGTCTTCCTCGTTACATTAATTCCTAACAGTAATTAAAAAAAGAATATATTGAGACATGAACATCAAGAAAAAGTTAAAAGCAAGCCCCATTCCCCTAGCTCAACCGTAAAGGCAAAAACAGTCTTCATTCCTTAGAATCAACGCTCGAGAATCGAAATCTCAGAACTCTATGTAATAAAAATTCATGAAACCCAACCACTATCTTTTACCAATATCAACTTTTTTTCCTTTCTTTTTCTTTTTGGGTGGTTTTAACTTTTAATTTAAATTTTGAGACATGGATTCCGATTTCTGGAAGACGCGCCTCGCCGCCGCGAAGCGGCAGTTCAATATGCAGAACCACCACCATCTCAGCCGCGGCCACCCCACCTCTCATTTGGGTTTGTTATTTATTTCTTTCCTATGCTTTTTTAATTAAAAAGATTTGATCTTGAGTGTTATTTAATCTTGGGTTTTGGAAAAAGATCGATTCAATATGGAGGATTTTGAGGTTGAAGAAGAGGACCGACCCGATTACCCATGCCCGTATTGCTATGAGGAGTTTGATATAGCTTCTCTTTGCTCGCATCTGGAGGATGACCATTCTTGTGAATCTAAACCCACTGTGAGTTTCTTTTCTTTGATTCAATTGATTTATGTAATTATATATGTATATGTTTTTCTTAGCAGATTATGAGGATTTCTGCTTCATTTTCTGGGTAGATTTGCTGCTATTTCTTGTAGTTTTGCTCCAAAAATGTCTTCTTTATATAGTACTATTGTTTTTCTGATTCTGTTTTGGTGTTTCTGCTGATAGTAATGTTTTCTATTTGATTTTTATGAATGAATATCTACGGAAATTATGATGTGTAGGCATGGTTTTTTTTAATTTCTTTTGAATAAAATGTTTTTTAATAAATGTTATGCTTATTTTGGGAAAAATTTCGGGCCATGTTGTCCTGATTCTTGTTTTTCTCTGGTTTATTTTGCATAGAACTGCAGTTTGCTAGTCTGCCCACAAAAACTGCAGAAATGGCTCAATTTAGAAACTATTATTGAAGACCAGGGTACTGCAATAGACATACCGATTTGAATGGTTTGGGTCGATTGAGTCGTTAGCTTCTTTACTATTTCCGAACATAGGACCCGAAATAATGGCATCAGAGTAGAAGTTAATGATATGTTTTCGAACTTCTTTACCTGTAAGATAACTGTACTTGAGATTAAAGTTTAAAGGCTCCTACATAGTCCACAATGAAATAATCCTAGAACATATAAGTGTCATCCTTAATGACCAAAATATACATCCATGTCTCTTAGCATTTCCGGATTTTACATATTTTTGGAGCTATGAAAATGGAAGCTTTTCATCATCCAATGTTTATGCTTTTCTCGTGCAGGTTTGTACTATTTGTTCAGTTAAGGTTGCTGGGGACATGCTAAATCACATCACAAT
>JBBMKE010426369.1:0-10602 GCA_037834125.1 Lippia alba | reverse complement strand
AATAAATGCATTATTTCTATTCACTTTATCCAAAATTATTGAAGTTTTGATATTCATGCTTGTCAAAGATCTGTAACGATTATATTAATTGATTGAGTAAATCAATCACATGATTCTTTGATCAAATTGGTCCTTTGATCAATCTCGTAATTCGTGCCCTTATTATTTGCCCAAGTATCATGTAAATCGTCTAGTCAAACTTACCTCCCAACACATATTCTTTGATGAGAAGACTTGTGTATAAATAGGGGTTATGGAGGAGGTTTCTAAGCACAAAATCTCAAAGTTTTTTCTCTACTCCATCATTATGAGGTTTTTGAGTGCTTAGAAGATCACTCCTAGTAGCAAGTTGAACTCAAAGATTCTCAAGGTGGTTCCGGCACGTTTTGGTAACTTCAACAAACTTAAGGAATTATCAATGGATGGAGGTTAGTATGATTTAATTTCACTCCGTATTTCATAGTACATTCAAGGTAGAAGTAGAGAAACAATACTGTAAGCAAATTAAAGTTATGAGAACAGATCGAGGTGGTGAGTATTATGGTAGATATATACAAAAGATGGACAAGCACTAGGTCCATTATCGAAATGGTGTTGCGAAAAAAAGAAATCGAACTTTGATGGACATGGTATACAATATGCTTAGCGGTTTAAAACTGCCTAAGTTCTTATGGGTGGAAACTTTTAAAACAACATCTTACACATTGAATTGAATTCCACCTAAGGTTGTCGCTAACACAACATTTGAGCATTTCAAAGGTTGAAAACCTGTTTTACAACATGTAAGCATATGGGGATGCCCATGTGAAGTAAGAGTTTACAACCTACAAGAAAAAAAACTAGATCCTATGACCATAAGTGGGTTTTTTATTGATGATGCCGAAAAGTATAATGGATACAAGTTCTATTGTCAATCACATAGCACAAGGATTATGGAATCAAGGAATGCAAAATTTCTTGAAAATTACTCAATTAGGGAGAGTGACTTTATTCATGATAATCCTGTGACCGGGCAACATCCTGCTTCAAGTGAGAGATTGGTTATGGTTTACAACAACCCTGAGGTGCAACCAGTTGTTGAACAACCAATCAATGAGGTTCCACAAGCTGTTGAGAATAACCTAGGGATGTTCACAAACCGAGCCGGTTCGTGAGCCGACTGAGCCGGGCAGGCAACGAACTATGTTCGGATTCAAAAAGTACGAGCCCGAGCCGAATCTTGGCTCGATTCGAATTACTACCAAACCGAACTCGAACTATTTTATTCTTGTTCGTGATTCGCGAACCTTATATTTTTATTAATTCATATATATATATATATATATAATATAATATAATATAATTTATAATTTGCATGTGCGTGTATATACGTATATATAATGTATATAACTATATATTATATTATATTATATATATATATATTATAATATATTAATATGTATCTTTTATTTTAATTAGGTTTGATGAATCTAAATCCCCAAATTTAGGTTTGAACTTTGAAGAACAAAAACCCTACTGACACCTCTAGCTAAAACCGCAGCCATCACCTTCTCCATTCTTCACCACCGCCTCACCACCACCCTCGTCGTTCCTCACCATTAAATCTCGACCACCGATTCTCCAATCTTCATTGTTCTAGTAATTCTCCGGTAAGGTTTCTCCACCAACGTCACCATTCTCCACAACCACCATCACTACTTGCCACCATTGTAGCTGTTCGCCACCGCTGTCTCCGTCAAGCGTGACCATTGGGGCCTCCGTCAAGCACGAGCGTCGAAGCCCCCAACTATATTGCCGCCGCCTCTTTGTGAGTGGTGTTCTAAATCTCTAATTTTTTAAAATTGTTTTGTTTAGAAATTGAAGAAAGAATAATTTGTAATCTGACACTTGAACTCTCGAAAAATCTTATAAAGAAATAAGGGGTTATTGTATTGATTGAAATTTGAAGGGAGCACAATTTGTATTCTGAGACTTGAATGTTTGATTACTTTCTGTTGAAGGAATCTGTTGGAAGAATTATAATCTGTATTCTAGGTTAATGATTTTTGTCTAAATGTTCTTGAACTTGAATTTATTGTCTAAATGTTTTTGAACTTAAATCTGTATAAATGAAATAATATGAATATATCTGAAGACTGAAGTTGTAAATTATTGTGTCTTTTCTCAGCATGTCTACTTCTTGTTCAATGGTTGATTCAACAAATCCTGCAACAACCTCTAGAGATTTGAAAGGAGAAAATATAGGCATCAACACAGAAAACATAGGCATTAACACCAATGACGATACCAATGAAGAAAATGTTCAAACTGAACAAGTTGGAACACAAGGCACCGAGAATGACTCTATTGAAAATTCATTTGACAAACCAACAAGACTACAGAAATCTGATGTTTGGTCAGACATGCAACAAGTGTTGGATGAACAAGGCAATCTAATCAAGTTTCATGCAAATTTTGCAATAAAACTTTTACAAAAGTAAAGTCAGGCTATACTACACACATGAAGAGGCATTTGTCAAAATGTTCTATCTTCTTCGAGAATGAGAGGAAGAAGAATGCCGAGAAAGCTAAGCAAATGAAGATAGATTTTGCCCCTATAGATGTCAGTTCAAATGCACTTCCTCCACTCAAAGATGGCAAATTTAACATGGAGAAAATAAAAGAAGCGGCAACCACTTGGATACTTATGCATAACCATCCATTCAAAATCATTGAGGAGGAAGGATTCGATATGTTTTTCAAGCTTGGAATGCCGGACTGGACGCCCATATCTCTCCATACAATGAGAAAGAATTGTTTCATGATATATGAGATAGAGAAAACTAAATTGACGAATGCATTAAAGTCAGTTGATAAGCTTTGTCTCAATACAAATTTGGGGAAGTCAAAGAACAAAAAGATTGAGTACATGGCGATATCGGACATTGAATTGATTATGACTGGAAATTGCACAAGTATCTTCTCAATTTCATCCAACTTCCTCCACCACGAGATGGTGTGCAAATTGAAGATGTAGCACTGAGGTGTATGAGTGAATGGGAAGTGGAAAACAAAGTATTTTCTGTGTCATTGATAATGCAAGCATGCGGGATTCATTTGCTAGAACCAACAAAGTTTGTGATGGAAAATTATTCCATGTTAGGTGCACAACTCATATTTTGAATCTCGTAGCACAGGATGGGCTTGGTGAAATCAAGAAAATTATTTCTATTGTTCGAGATAGTGTTGAGTTCGTTAGACGCAGCGAACATCGAATGATAATATTTGCTCAGCATGCAATTCAACTAAACTTCCTTAGAAAAAACTTGCTGATGATTGCAAAACAAGATGGAACTCGACTTATGAGATGTTGAGTGAAGCAATGTATTTCAAAGAAGTCTTCCCAAAGTTCAAAGTTCCAGAATCATCTTACCATGGATGTCTAACGGAGTATGATTGGCAAAGGTTTGAGAAAATAATTACAATTTTGAAGGCATTCTACAATGCCACAAATATCATATCTGGAAGTGAATATCCAACCTTTAACTTATTTCTTAATGAAGTTTATGAGGTGAAACATATATTGGATATTGCGGGATTAGATGAAGAAGATTATGTGAAGAATATAGTTGACAAAATGAAGCTTAAGTTTGTTAAATATTGAGGAGAATCGAATCTTTTGATGGCTGTTGGTGTGGTGTTGGACCCAAGATGCAAGATGAAGGCTTTAGAGTTAAACTTTCCACAATTTTACGATGAAGATACGATTAAAGAAAAGATTGATGAAGTAAATATAATTATCAACCGACTATACAAGGAGTATGAATCCATTTGTAAGCCCAAAAAATTTGAAAATGCAGGTTCAAAATGAAAGTATTCTTCAATTGAAACAAGTGGAACGAGTGGAAACTCTAGTAGATCTTGTGCAGGTTGGTATAACTTCATCAAGCAATTCAAAACAACCACCACCTGTGAAATGAAAAAGTCTGAGTTAGATGCATTTCTAGAAGAGAGATTATTTGAGTATGATCCTCTGGAGCATGCTAATGCATTAGATGTACTGTGGTGGTGGAAGGTAAATGCATACAAGTTTCCCGTTCTTTCAAGAATGGCAAAAGATATTTTATCTGTTATAGTGACTAGTGTAGCATCTGAGGCTACTTTTAGTGCAGGTGGCCGAGTGATTGACAAGTATCGTGCGTGAATGTTGTCAAAAACTGTGGAAATGTTTATCTGTGGTGGTGATTGGTGCCGATACCGCTATGGAGTGAAACCAACATACAAAGTAAGATTTCTTGTTTGATTTGAAAGTTAAATCAATTAGTCGTTTTTATAATTACACATGCTTATTTCGTAATTGATATATTTGTAGGAACATAAAAAAACTTTGGTGATAGAGTTGCCAAATGTTTGACTGAGCCTTGAGGTATAATATATAAAATGCTTTATAATTCAATATGTGTATTATGTTTCTACTTTATACATATTGATTTTCATGTTTTAGGGGATGGTGGCAGAAGATTTTCCAAGAAGAAAGTTGAAGATTCAATGGAAATTGTTGTATTGTTTGCTTAACGTTTTGAACTTTATAAATTTTTTATGGTTGTGTAAACTATACTTGGTGGTTTTCATGGCAGTGAAGAACTTGTATAATTTTTTGGAACATGGGAGTGACTTAAGTTTGTCTTAAATTTGGAACTTGACAATAAACTTAAGTTAATTTGTTGTTTGTCTTAATTTTCGAACTTGACAGTAAACTTAAGTTAGTCTTTTGTTATGTTTGTGTTAAAGTGTTTAATTGTATGATTTGTTGCATTTAGGTTTATAGCAATGTATAGAGAGAATTTGGTTAGCTGTTAATTGTCACATGTTACCAAAAATGTGGTTGAAAAAGAAAATATGAACTTTGAGTTCGAATTCTTGACCGAGCCGTACCAGAGCCGAACCGAATTCGAATCTGCGCACGAACTGAACTCAAATCAAAATTTTAGGGTTCCACGAATTTGAACTCGAAACGAACTGGGCCAAATAATTTTGAGCCAAACATCGAGCCAAAAAAAACAGTGGAGTTCGGTCCAGTTCGGTTCGTAAACATCCCTAGAATGACCTAGTAGATCAAGTTCAAGTAAATACATATATTATTGAACAAGTTGAGTAATATGTCCCTCAAGAACATGCCTCAACATTAAGAAAATCTACTAGGAAAAAGATATCAATAATTCCTAGTGACTATATTGTATATCTTCAAGAATCTGACGGTAATGTTGAAAATGATTCCCGATTCCTTTTCGCAAGCCATGAGTTCCATAAATCAAAGTTATGGTACCATGTCATCAAGGAAGAAATGAATTTCATGAAGTGTAATGGTGTTTGGGGTCTCGTTCAGTTGTCTAATGGTCTAAGGGCCATTGGATGCAAATAGGTTTTCAAAATTAAAAGGGACTCATTTGGAAACATAGAGAGATACAAAGCTAAACTCATTGCAAAAGGGTTTACACAACGAGAAGGAATTGATTACACTGAGACTTTTACTCCCTAATCTAAAAAGGATTCCTTGCGCATAATATTGGCATTGGTAGGTCATTTTGATCTTGAATTACAACAAACGGATGTGAAAACAACCTTTCTTAATGATGATCTAGAGAAAGACGTATATATGGAACAATGTGAAGGATTTTTCCCTAATGAAGGTGAACACCTAGTATGCAAGTTATAGAAATCTATATATGGACTAAAACAAACCCCTCATCAATGGTATTTAAAATTTCATCATGTTATCTCTTCATTTGGATTTGTTGAGAATATTTTGGATCAATGTATATACAAGAAGGTTAGTGAAAGCAAAATTTATTTCCTCGTTCTATATGTAGATGATATTCTACTTGCAATTAATGACAGAGATATGCTAAATTTTGATATATGTAAATGATATGGGTGATGCATTTTATACCATTGGCATCAAGATTCATCGAGATATATATCAAGGTGTTTTAGATCTATCTTAAGAAGCTTATATCAATAAATTTTGGAGAGATTTCGGTTGAGAGACTGTTCACCCAGTGTTGCTCCAATTATGAAGGGTGATAGGTTTAGTTTGAGCAAATGCTCGAGGAACAACTTTGAGATGGAGCAGATAAAGGACATTCCATATGCTTCTATTGTTGGAAGCTTAATGTATGCTCAGGTTTGCAGTAGACCTGTCATCGCTTTTGTAGTTACAATATTGGGAAAGTACCACCAATCCAGGTCTTGACGACTGGAGAGTTGCAAAGAAATTGTTGAGATACCTTTTAGAAACAAACGACTATATGCTTATGTATAGACGATCAGATAGCTTGGAGGTGGTTGGTTACTCCGATTCTGATTACGTTGGCTTTGTTGATTATCGCAAATCAACATCGGGATATATTTTCATGTTAGCCGGTGGAGGTATCTCTTGGAGGAGTGCTAAGGAAAGTTTCATTGCCACTTCCACTATGGAGGCTGAACTTGTCTCTTGTATTGAGGCCACCTCACATAGAGTATGGTTAAAGAGTGTTATTGTTGGACTTAGAATTATAGACTCGATATCTAAGCCAATAAGGATATATTGTGACAATTTAGCTAATGCCTTTATGGATAAAAGCAATAAAAGTGGAAGTCAAAGCAAGCATGACAATGTCGAGTACTTAGCCATATGAGAGCATGTTAAAGATGAGAAAGTGGTCATTGAGCACATCAACACACAACTCAAGTTATCCTTTAGCTAAGGGCATGCCACCGCACAAATTTAAGGATCACGTAGTCACAATGAGACTTAGTTCCACTATGTAATAAACAAAACTCTATTTAGTTGATATTTCTTATATTTCAGTTTGCGTACACATTTGTTGATTGTTTGAGAAATATCTCTCAAGTAAGGACCTCAAATGAACATAGGGTTTATTCATCAAGAAACTTGGGAAAGGTTTAGAAACATAATGTTTCGTGATACATGAAAGATACTATTCACAGTGTAAACAGAAAATACCGCCATGATTCATGCATTGTATTTCTAGTTAAACACGTATGGATTATTCGGAGCAAATGGGAGATTGTAAGAATCATATTATTTGATTGAGTAAATCAATCACATGATTCTTGGACCAAATCGGCCCTTTGCTCAATCCCATAATTCATGCCCTTATTATTTGCCCAAGAATCATGTAATTTGTCTATTAAGTCTAACTTACCTCTCGACATATAGTCTTTGATGGAAAGACTTGTGTATAAACAAGGGTGATGGAGGAGGTCCCTAAGCACAAAATCTCAAAGTCTTTTCTCCAATCCATGATTGTGAAGTTTTTGGAGCGCTTGGAAGATCACTATTAGTAGCACGTCGAATTCGACAATACTCAAGGCGGCTCCAACATATTTTGGTTACTTCAACAAACTTAAGGAATTAGCAATTGTTGGAGGTTAGTACGATTCGATTCTGCTGCCTATTTCATAGAACGATTTTATCTATAAAATTAAATTATATCTAATAAGATCCCTCACCATTTAGATTATAATTAGAGTTTGAACTATGAAAATACAATGGATGAAAATTGAGGGTGTTGAATAGAAATAAATGATAGAAAATTATTCAATAAAGATAAACAATAACAATAAATATGAAGAATGAGAAACCACAAAGAGTAAGTGAGAATAATGCTAGAGAATCATCGGTGATTAAGGAATATAATAACTTGTAGAATATGATTAAGCCAATTTTAGAAGCAAATACACAAGTGGATATACGTCATTTTTCTTTGTCTCCACCAATTTTCGAGCAAGATCATCCATGCCTTTCAATTCAGAGAAGATTTCGTCTGATCTCATATCAATAATATAGTGTTTAAGTTGATTTTCAAGTACTGATATTTGCACATTAGAGAAATCTACCGGATAAAATTTGGCCAGCTGGATTAGATGTTCTTTGTTGAAAGAGGAAAACAAATCAACGACACTCGAACAAGCTAAACAAGTAAGCAATTGTGAGTTTACCTCTGTAAAAATGTTATTCATCTCTTGAAATTGCATATCAATGACTTGATTAAAAATCTCTTACCCAAAATCAATGCGCATTAGTAATTTATTGAGTCTTTCATTGAGATCTTCCATGAGCCTTAAAAATATCATCCATCTTGGGTACTGATATGTATGAATATTACAAAATAAGAAAACATCATCCAATAAAGAGTCTCAGCCTTGAACTCTGACATTTTGTAGCATTATTTTGCACACTTTCATCTGCTTAATAGTATTTACAATATCTTGGTCTTTTCTTTGTGAAAATTGAGATAGTTCATTTGTCACTCTCAAAACCAGTCTCATCAATTGCAAACTAGAAGCAAACTCAAAAGACTGCAAATAATCTATCAAGACATGTTCTTTAGCTCTTTTTTTCAGAACTAATCCCTCTTCGTCAATACACATCACACACTGTAGAAAACAAATCAAGTAAATCCAAAATTGATTCATAGTGTGAACCCTAACGAATATCATCGACTCTTTTCAAAGTTTTTCTTGATTTAGTCCACGACCACTCTCAATCTCACCATTTTGTAATATTTCACACACCTTTATAGCTTATGTCTCAAGGACAATGTCATGACATTTGCAAGATGCTCTGACCATATTAATAATATTCAATGTCAAGTTAAAAAATAAAGCAATGTCAATATAATTTTTAGCAACTGCTACGAGAGTCAACTGAAGTTGATGAGCAAAAAAATGATTAGTGTGCTTCTGGATTTTCGTTCGTAATCAAACTTTTAAGACCATTGGATTTTCCCCGCATATATATATATATATATATATATATATACATACACACACACACATATAATACTCAAAAAATTGAGGGGGTTAATTGTACCCCCTCAAGTGATAGTGGTTCGGCCAATAAGCATGACAAACATGTTCATGCCTTCAACAAAGAGAAACCAATTACTTTATAGTAATAAAAAATTATCCGTTAAAATAAACAATGACACATATAATTACCGACATTGAAATAATATCGTGGCCCTTTTATAGAGAAAGGGCGTTTTCAAACTTTCAGAGCAAATCCTCTTTCTAACTCTAATTGCAAGAGGCAACAAATTCACGAGAAACACACATGGAGAGAAACGTCAGAACAAAATACATAGGTGAATATCGGTGCAGCCAAAGGTGGAAGAAGAAAGTAAAACCAAAAAAGAGAAATGCAAGCTCGAATTTATATGTGAACTTACCAGAGAGATGATGAGTAAATTTTGGCTGGAATTCAATATCAAAGCATAAAATTTAATTATGTGAACTCAAGGGCTGAGATTAGGTATAACAGAGAGAATATTTATGACTCTTATATTTAAGTTAAATTAATAATAAATAATGAATAATAATAATTAATTATTATTATTAGTATGAGTAAATTATATTTTTGGTCCAATAGGATTAGACCATTTGCAATTTTAGTCCATCTTCGAAAATAGACACATTTAGTCCCACTATTTTCAATTTATTGCAATGTTGGTCCATTCGTCAAAAAATGGATGGAAATACCACATGAGATGCACGTTACCAGTAACTCTTAATTTCAGTTAAAGATTGACTGAGACTTCCTCATTCAAAGTACAAAAAAATTACCTAGAATATTTTCTTCCCAAAAATTCCCTCATAATTTTCCTTTCAATGTTGCGATTTTGTCCAGAAATTGTGCCCTAAATCTTCCATCACTTATTGCCGTGGTTGTATGCGAGTTAGTAAGCATCAAATAAAGCTCTTTTGGGGAATTTTAAGATGGTTCGCACTGTGGGTAAAGGTGCCCTACGATCAAAATGTGAAGGTCTCTCTTTCCATTTTTTTTACTAATTTAATGAAATAGACTTGTGTTTTATTATGTTTTGAGAATATTTGATTTTTTTTCTTGAGGGACCACAACATATGGTGCTTCAAATTATATATGTTGTGTATGGTCCCAATTGTTTTTTTTTTAAATATATTTTTTGTGTTAGTTTGCATTCTTATGCAAATCCGAAAGTGAATTTACATGTGTTATATGATGGTAGTTTAATTGAATCTTCTAGTACATGTGACGCCCCGTGTTTTCAAGACTGACCAGGTATGATGTCACGAGTGTGGTCAGGCCGAGAGTATATGAATTATATGTTTAATTAATTCTTTACGTGATTTATTTGTGAATATGTGCGTAACTAATGTTTGTTCGTTTTAATTAACCACACGTACACATTACTCCTTCCCGAGCCTCGAACCTTTATTTCTTGTAAATTTCTGAACCCGTCTTCTATCCTTTTTAATTAATTCGAGAACTTAATTCTACCCCAATCATATTTTTTAATTCGAGCCAAAATCACACAAAATATCACAACACACAAATATTTCATAAAATCTCATACATTACATTATACACATTTTATTTCATTTCATACTGATCGTGTCAAAATCCGGCTGTGTACTGGACGACAGATCAAGACTCTGAATCACCCGAGAATTTGTAACGTGGAGATGTGCTCTGATGCTTTCCTTAACTGAAGAGGACAAACAAACGTGAACTCAAAGGCCAAAAAGGGGAATGTGGGGGGTGGACCCTTTTTGGCACTCCGACGCTCAAGTCAG
>JBBMKE010426359.1:0-10602 GCA_037834125.1 Lippia alba | reverse complement strand
AATCCAACCCCAACACCATGGTGATCGGGAATCAAACCCTCTCCACCTACTTACATATGTACGAGGGGTAGCTAACCCACTACGTACTCAGAGTATCACGCCTCATTAACCTCCCAGAATCATGCGTGGTACTACGAATGGGAATCATGCACAGGCTTAACCCGACGGCTCTTACCATCCCGGACGTCCTTACCCACATTTCCCTGGGCCTAACTTACTTATCAAATACCAATCCCATATTTCAAGGCTTACCTCGCACAGAACAACTTATCAAAATATAACTTACATACCTTATCGAGCATACCTTACCATGCAACTTAGCATATGCTATAACGTACATCTCCGTGTCATCCAAATCCAAAGCTGACGTGAAGACACACGGTTTGGAGCATAGCCTTGTTGCAAAATATTTTCAAGCTTACATACACTCGTATATATAGTTCAAAACCTTTCTTCGTATGACAAATTTATAAACATATCATATAAACATATATCTAATATATATATATATATATATATATATATATAGAATAATCGCATGCAGGCTTGAAAACGAGCACAGAGGGTTATAGGTTGCTTTAACTAATACAAGATCCTAAAACCTCACCTTACACCGACGAAGCCAAGAACCAAAATACGGGATTCGTCCCGGAATCAAAACGGACCATGAAGCACCACCCAGGTGTACCTGAGCAAATTGGAGACAGAGATACAAACTTAGACTCAAAATGAATCATTTAGATGCTCGGAAATGCTCAAGGATGAAATGAATACATATGAAGTGCACATACATACCACATATGACATATTGAATCGTATATTATTCAAATCAATTCAAAACCATACCAAAATCCAACATATTCAAGATAGCACATAATAAAACATATTAGGAAAGCCTAGGAGTCATAATGGGGGTGGGAAAGATGCATACAAACCACGAGAAGCGAGAAACAAAGCACAAAAATTGGTCGGAGCCACTGCATGAGACCTACGGCCGTGGATCTCTATGCCTTCAAAATCCATGGCCGTGGAAATGATGCGATAGCACACAACTGTACACATCATTTCCCACGGTTGTGGGTTCTTAAGTCGTGGATACCCTGCTGCGGCCCAAAACATGTTCAAACACCACTCTTCGGCTAAAACAAGTTTAATTCAAGCAAGAACACTCCAAACCCAAACCAAACACCAACATAAAGCTATGGATTCATGCATTAACAATTAAGATATCAAAGAATCGAGAATTCAAGTCCAAAACATCCAAGATTCATGCAAAAATGCACATAAGGGCTCAACCGAAGCAATCATCACTCAAGAGTGCATAAATGAATCATATAATAAAATTCCTTGCACCACAACATACAAACCAACTCCTAAATCATCATACAACTCAAGTACATGAAGGGGGAAAGAATGGGATCAAGGATAAGTGGTTAAACCAAGCTAAAACCATATTTCCCATGCCAAAACTCCTAAAATGCACATATTATACCCAAGTTGATCACATTGGCAAGAATTCATGCTTCCCTTCAAGAACCCAACAAGAGAATTAATGGAAAACTCTTCCCTAACCAACAACTAACCTCAAGGATCACAAATAATCAAAGAGTAGGCATCAAGGACCGACATATATGCATTAAAAACCATAAAGGATCAATGATTCATATGAAGTCACAAAATCACCCAAACCCTAACTATTCACCCAAGAATCAAACTCATAATTCTCCAACATAAATTCAAGTTCTACAAGCATTAGAAGAAGCACAAGAACAAGAACTTCAAGAATCTCAACTTACCTTGAAGAGAGGATGCAAGAAAATGGGATTCTTGAGCTTTGAGGGCTCAAAAATGGAGGATGGAGCTTGGAGCTTCTTCTTTTTCTCCTTTCTTCTTGGAGTGGTTCGGTTTTGAGGGGGTGAGGGGGAGTGAAAGGCTGATTTTTGGTGATAAAAGGGGCCAAGAAAGTCAACAAAGCAATAGTGAGGGGGTTAGGTAGGTTCATAGGGGCGTAATAGGTTCGTACGGCGAAATCCGAGTCGTTAGGGGCCGAAACGAAGTCGAAACGTTATGGGGCTTATCCCATTGAATCCAAATCGTCGATTCAAACTCAACAAAGGTGACGGAACTAGAATCCGAGTTCCCTAACTCAAGATACGGATTAGGGACTCAAATTGGCCAATTTGCAAAAAGGCCCAAATAAATTCAAAATAAATACAATTGAGTCCAAACTAATTCTACCAAGTTCAAAACTTAATTAGTTCATACAAATAAGTCCAAGAGTCATTTAATTCATGTATGACATGCTTGGGAATTCAAATTCATAATTCACATATTTCACGAACTACAAAGAATTCAATTAATGCATATAATTCAAGTTATTCAAATTAATACGAGAATATAGAAACTTAAATCATATAGGAGCATCAAATACATAAGGAATCAAATAAATTACGGAAATAAACTCACACGTGCCGCGTACCTGTACGTGTGAGTGAGCAGGGTGTCACAATTATCAGTTTTTTTCCATAAACATTCAACTAATTATTTTTCTGCTTATTATTATTTTTCCCCTCCAAACTACCACCCTTTTACTACTGTAATTTTTACATCTTTCACTTATACTTTAACTTGTACTTATCGAGTAAAGTTTGTAAATAACCCCTATTAACTCATAATAAGGTGCATTATCAAGTGTAGAGGAAGAGAGTCAAGACTTCGGCGTTAAAGGTGGCATCACACTTCATATTTTTGGTCTTCATCATATTCATACCTACCCAAATTCTATTTTATAATTTTTTGGCTTCACTCTATTACTCCCCTAATGTAATGGTATAACTTCTTTACGCTACATTTATAGTTGTACGCAGTCGTAGAATGTGACTTTGTTCTCAGTTTTAATGCGCCCAAACCCTACGTAATTCGGGAAAAAAAATCATGTAAAAAAAATTAAAAGACAATGTGTCACAAAATTTAAGTCTATTACTCGTTTTCATTATTCAGTCAATTGAATGATGTGTTTTGACTAAAACACCCCTACTCATTTCAGAAGCATTCAACCAAAATCAAAGAGTTATATGCAAAAAAAATCATGTGTTATGTTTAAAGTGCAAAAAAATCCTACAAAACAAAATTAATACATATTAATAATTACATCTTGTTGAATTTTTTAAGTATAAATTAAGTAAATAATGATAAAGTTCATAGGCTTGTTAAAGTTAAAAATTGTTATGCATTCTTCTTAGAGCACAGTAAAGTTTATTAAGTAAATAATAATAATAAAAGTGTAAATAATATTTTATTGAATTTGACAGTTATATTTATATAATAATAATAATAATAATAATAGTTTTTCATATGTATTATTTTAAAAATAATGGATATAACATTAATTTTTTTATATTTTTTTATTCATTAATATAATATTTAATAAAGTAAAAAAATTGATATATGGCATATTTTAATATATGTGCTAAACAAAATTAATTAATAATTCATATAACATATTTTAATAAAATTCATATCATATTTTCAATTTAATAATATAACTAGAACTCATTATAATAATAATTAGGGAAAATATCATTTTTGGTCTCACATATTAACCCAAATCTATTTTTGGTCCCAATCATTACATGATTCTTAATTTTGGCCCTAAATATTTCAAAAAGTCTCAACGTTAATCCCATGTTAACCCTTCTATACTTTGACTAATGGTTGAGCCAAAATTTCGTTTAAAACCTGTTAGTAAGGTCTGCAACGGGGTTTAATGAAAATGTCTTCTGCTTTTGTGAGCGAAGGGCTGCATTGCGCACTTGATGGATTGAAGCAAACTATGGGAGAAGGTTCTATAATTGCTTTAACATTGTTGGGGGTTCTGGCTTTTTTGTTTGTAAGAATCCTCCCATGAATAGAAGAGCTTCAACATTGTTAGTTTCTTACCGTTTGGAGTTGAGACAGATGCTTGAAGAGGTTCAAATGCTGCGTGTTGGAGAAAAGAGAAAAGAGCATCAAAATAACTTATGGTAATAGGAAGGAGGCTGCTTGTTTATCCTCGAATCTGGCAACGCCATGCCTGATCTTCTCCTACATGTTCCAATGCAATTGTTTTTCTATAATTTTTTGTTTCATTTGCTTCGATTCTCAATTGATCTAATCCGTACCTCCTTTCTCAATTATCGATGTGAAAGAGGGGGCTGGCCCGGGGTTGCCGAAAATAAATTCTTTCTTTTTGCTCCCCTTTCTATAAAAGCCAATTGTCCATGTAATCTAATATTGATTGGATACCTGACCACTGAGAGATTCTTGCGAGTCTGTCGTATAGAAGCAACTTGCAACCCTTTCCAAAATGATTAATTGAGTTTTCCATCACGCTCTACAAGCTGATTCAAGATCCAGTCATTAGACATTCCCTTAGTAATAGAAGAGAGAACACGATTAGAAGAAAAAGAGATTGAAAATATTGGAAGGTAATTTTAGGGTTTAAGAATGAACATTTTTTTCCACATTGATATTTTAACGTTGAACTAATGTGTTTTAACCGAATTTTTTATCAACCTTTAGTTAAAGAACAAAATGGTTAACGGGGACTAACGTTGAGACTTTTTGGAATATTTGTGACCAAAATTGAGAATCCTGTAATGATTGGGACCAAAAATAAATTTGGGTTAGTGTGTGGGACAAAAAATGATATTTTTCTAATAATTAAATAAATAAATAAATAAATATTTATTTAAAATTAGAATAGATGTGACAAAAAAAATTTAAAATTTTGTTTGTATATTTTTTTTGCACATTTCAACAAATACAAAATTTTTTGTGCATATTTCAACAATAGATTTATTTTTCTTCAATAAAGGCATGTATGGCATTACACATGTCAAAAAGTTGTCATAAGTCAAAAAGAATAGCAGTTAATGCGCGTGAGACTCAAACATAGACCGCACGATTTTTCGTGCAAAGAAAAAATATATATAAGGTTTTCTGTAGAATTATTTTTTGACAAATTTTTATTACTCTTTTCGAATTATCCAGGATTTTGGGTGCAAATATCTTTATCTTAACGTGATTTTTTGTCCTTATAGTTTTAGGACTCCGCTAATCTCACAGACATATTTTTCTTACAGAAAATTAATTATCTCTTTATTTTTCTCACAAACAATCAATTATCTTCTCTCGGATTTATACAAAGTAGAACTCTAAATATTAAATTATCACGAAGACCCCAATAAATTTAAAACTTAAAAAATATAAGAAAATAACTAAACTATATTATTAGGATTCTAGTAAAACTTATCAAACATGTCAGGAAAATCGTAAAAAATATATATATAATCACTAAACAATCCAATAAAATCAAGAGTAAATTAAGAATTTATAGCAAAATTAAAACGAAATCAAGAAGTCACGCCAACATACATGAATAAATCATATCGATCATAGACTTCTGTATTTCTCTTTGTTTTTAAATTTCGTTGTTCCTCTTTTGTTTTCCTTTCTTTTTTTTTTTTTTTTACTTTTTTTCTCTAAAACGTTCAGCAATCAACATGTTATGTGAACCAATTGATTAAATATTACCTTATCCGTAATATTTTACTACCTTATTCAATATTAATCTTGGAGAAGAGTATGATTATTTTATTTTTCTTGAATTTTTATCATATTATCTTAATTAATAGTATATGATTAATATCTTAAGTTATTATATTATGTAGCTAGAGACAAAAATTTGGAGAGTGAAAGATTGTTAGCCAACTAACCATGATGAGGAAGAGTTTCAATAGTATAGAAACTATCAAAATCTCCATAACATATCACATTTTAATATTCGGACATGATATTTTTTATTTATTTATTTTTTACTTTATTGAATTTAATATCTTGTTTCTCTTATTCAAAAATATCTTTTTCCATTGTGTATCTAGGTGTTGTATTATATTGTATCTAGTAATCGTTAAAAATATTTATCTAATCTATAATGCGCAACAAAAATAATTTTAAAAGAATAAGTGGCAAAAACATCATTTTTGAGAAATTAAGAATCAACTATAAAATAAATTAAGTAAAAAAAGAAAAAAGAAAATTATAAACAGAATACGTAGTCAAATATTATGGATAAGGTGATGTTTAAGCTAATGGCCCTGATTTGTCTGTATAAAAATTTATTTCTTATTAGAAAAGAATTTTCCATAATTTTAATGCTATTTTCTTTTCAATCATTTTCACCTTACCTACTAGTCACGCCCTACCATATCCTTGCAAAATTCGTCATGATGGCTTGTCTGCCCTATCAAACGCTGCTTTAAATCGAAAATTACACATATGTATCACGCACGTCCCAAAATACGAAAAAGGATAAACACAAGTGAAAAAGTTATAGATTGCACCTCTTATATATATCCAATTGAAACCTATGTAAATCATGGATTTAACAAGAAAAAAAACTAGTAGTGCAATTGCTAGAGTACAGAAAATGGATCAAACTTTAGAAGAAGTAGGAAATGGAAACCAAAAATCACCTCATTGTTTAATCCTCTCATATCCAATCCAAGGCCACCTAAACCCCATCCTTCAATTCTCCAAGCGCCTGGCACACAAGGGGGTCAAAATCACGTTTGCGATAGCAAAACGCCTACTCAACACCACGATGCCGCGGGAACAATTTCCGTCTTCAGTTTCCGTGGAGACAATCTCCGATGGCTACGACGACGAAGTGGCAACCGACTTCGGATTCCTGCTGAAACTGGGGAATTTCGAGGGAGTCGGGAGGGAAACACTGGCCGAGTTACTGGAGAAACTCGGGAACTCGGGGCGGCGTGTGGACTGCGTGATCTACGATCCGTTTCTGCCGTGGGGACACGATGTGGCGAAGGAATTCGGGCTGCTCTCGGCGGCGTTCTTCACTCAGGCGTCGTGCGTGAACTCGATCTATTATCGCGTGCATAAAGATGAGCTGAAACTTCCTCTTTCGGAGAGACAGTATACTGTGCCTGGATTGGGAGTAGCGTTGGAGATCGGAGACATGCCGTCGTTTTTGAAGGATCCTAATTCCCGCGGGGGGTCGTGGAAGATGCTTGTGGATCAGTTTCGGAATGTTGAGAAGGATGATTTTGTGTTCGTCAACTCTGTGTGCGAGTTGGAAGAAGAGGTTTCATATATATATATATATATAGATTTATTTATTTATTTATTTGTTTTCTGATAAATATTTATATCTTATATGACAACGAAGAAGATCAGTCAAAATACTGCAAATTCCATTTTTAATCTCATTTAATTTAGAGTGTTGCAATATTAATCTCATTCATTAACAATGAACAAAAAGTCTAATACTTTAAACAATTATTGTGATAATAGTTCGTATGTTGCAATAATAATATCATATATTCCAATAATAGTCCAACTGTTAATTAGGTAACTAAAGTGCACTGTTAGAATTTATTTTTAAAATATTTTTTTAATGAAAAATTATCTAATTATAATTAAAAAATTATTATGTCCATTATTTTACTAATTTTATTTTAATTTATTTACATTTTGATATTAATTAATATATTAATTAATACTTATCAATTTTTACGTATTTATTATTTTTAATATTATTACTCACAGGTTTAGTTTCAACTATTTTGACAACATGGTACGGGAAAGTGACATTAGGAATTTAATATATTTATAAGCTTTTTAAAGTAAAACAACAAAGATTTTACCCATTTCAAATATAACGTTAGACTAATATATTTGTACATGAAAATTAGAAAGTGACATTGAGGATTTGAAGGAAAGTATTGATCAAATATGTGTATATTTTGGAAAAATATTATATGTTTTTAAGTCTAAATATGAATATTTATAGTGGATTAGATCCTATGATGCTTGGACACAGTTACAATAAGATATAAACACAGAAATACGAATTTTTCCTTAAAATTTAGGACAAAACAGCCATATTATATATAAATATATTTATTTATATATTATATAATTGATATTGAAATGTAAATAAATTGAAGTAAAATTAGTAAAATAATGGATATAATAATTTTTTTAATTATAAATATTAAATAATTTTTCCATCAAAAGAATATAAAAAAATATTTCAAAAGAATTTCTAACGGTGCACATGATCTATGCATGATTTTTCGGTTACCTAGTTAACGGCGGAACTATTATTACAATGTATGAGACTATTATTGGAACATACATGACTATTATCGCAACGATTTTTAAAGTATGAGACTTTTTTGCATTTTTGAAATGAATAAAACTAATATTGCAACACTCCAAATTGAATGGGACCAGAAATACCATTTTCCCGTCAAAATACATTCAATTTAAGATTAATGAGATTAATTATGTGTCATTCTAGTTCGAATCTAGTTTGGCTAAATCAGTCTAATAATAAAGATAATTTTAATCTGAGGTCGACTTTGTTAAACCAATATTATGATGGATGGGTATTTTATACATGTCGTGGTCGGGGAAAAGTTAATAAAAATGATCAATTAAATAACAAATATAATTATAATTAATTGGATTTAATCACACCAACTAAAATTGACCAATTAACTAATAGTTACATGATTATGAGTTTAAGCTCACTAGTTTTTGTTGGCCTTTTCCTCGTAAAAAATATTGTAAAGGAAAGAGAAATAGTTTCAACAAGTTAAAAATCGTTGCCAACAGGGGTTGACCAAGTGGTGAGGGTTCTTTCTTGAAGACAAAGACCCAAGCTCAAATCTCTCAGGCCACTTGGGGTGTGTGCATTAAAAAAAAAGTTAAAAATCGTGATCGAGATAAAATATTCACAAGAAGATTACCAAAAGATTGGGTAATTCTACCCCCACAATGAAAGATAAAGATTACCAAAAGATTGGGTAATTCTACCCCACAATGAAAGATAATTTCAATTTGAATCTGTTTCGATTAAGTTGAAATAATCAGAAAAGGACGTTATACTTGGCATGTAATTAACTAAAAAAATTAAAATAGATAGCAAATATAATGTAGTGGCTATATAATTGACTAAGTTCTGGTTAGTTTGGTCTTGATTAGAATTTTTCATGGAATGACAAAACTGTTATTTTACGCATAAAAGATGATTTGTGTAAACTTTTAAGAAAAGTAATGAAAACAAATAGAAACATAATTGGTAATACATTAATCAAATATATAAGTAATTTATTTAACCGACCTAGTAAAATAGTATATATTAATGATTATCATATAATTAGTTTATTTAACCGGATTTTGAAATTAGAATTTTTATTTATTTTAAAGATAGAAGAAAATCAAATTAGGGGAAGATGAGCTACATAGGGGATGAGGAGTAAGAACATAATTGAAGATTACGACTAATTTGGGCAAACCTTTTTTTTGAACAAAGTACTGTTCCTTAATTAGAACATATCCATACTTACCAGTTATCATGTATTTTTAGGAAGAGTAACCGATAAATAATATGTTTAAACTTTAGTGATATAATGATAGCTAATCTTTAAAATTTATTTTATACTTCTATTTATATTTTCTGATTCTTAGTTATGTATTATTAATTGTTTATGATTTATGTGAAATTTTTGAGAAATGTATCCTTAGAAATTGTTTACTTTCTTCATTTGTTATTTAGTTGAGTTTGATACATACAGTCATGTTAAAATCTTGTTAAATATTTATTTCAATTTGTTTATTTTACCTGCAGCTAATTAGCAATTTTTTTTAAATTATTAAATGATATAATGTACTTTTATAATTATTTTGAATTTTTCCAATAACGTAAGATCTTTATAATATTCTAGTATACATAAAAATTGGGTTTTAAATAACTGACGCACCCATTTCTAATAAAGTAGATTATTTCTTAAAGTAATACATTACCTTGTATTGAGGTTTGAGAATTGAGACTTGATTGAGATTAGGAGAGGGGAGTGACGTGTATTTGTTTATATGAATTGGTTGTGTTCGAATCTGTGATGTATAGATACGAAAACAACGATACATATATGATACGATACAAACATGACAACACATAATTTTTTAAACATTTTTCATGTGAAGAGTATTTGTTATAGTGTTGGACACGAACATCTGACACGATTAAATTTAATAAAAAAATATTTTAAAAAATATCCGTGCATCACAAGTTTGAATGAGCAGAGTTTCTTTCACATTTTAATAGTATTTACTTATTAACTCTATTCAACCATTGATTAATTGCAGGTAACTAATCACATGGCAAAACAATTCGCAGTGAAAACTATTGGACCAACTATACCATCTGCGTACCTAGACAAGAGACTATTAGACAACGACTACGATCTTAGTATCTTGAAGCCTGTTAATGACTGCATGAAATGGCTAGACGAACGCGATAGTAAATCTATCGTTTATGCATCTTTTGGCAGCATGGCAACGCACGATGAGGAGCAAATGGAGGAAATAGCACAAGGCCTTAAGATGACCAACAAGTACTTCTTATGGGTGGTTAGAGCGTCGGAGGAATCCAAACTTCCTATCAATTTTTTACAAGAGACCTCCGAGAAAGGGCTCGTCGTAGCGTGGTCCCCGCAGCTTGAGGTACTATCCCATGATGCAGTGGGTTGCTTC
>JBBMKE010426331.1:0-10603 GCA_037834125.1 Lippia alba | reverse complement strand
ACTTATAACCAATTAATTTGCGCAATTTGGTAAACACTTACGTCATACCTGTACGACCGAACGATCGGGGCGTCACAATAACGAAATAAGTATGTGAGCTCACAGGCTTCAAAATAAACTACAAGTACTAGTTAACTGATTCGATTCAATAATCGTACAATCAATTTGTTGACGTAACAGGATTTACGACGAGGGGGGTCGAAACTAAAAATTTTGAAATAAAAGGATTAAAATTTATAATAGAGGAGTTCGAGAGGGAGTTTTGCAAGACTATTCTGGATGAATTCGAGAAGATGAGAGAATTGATTGTTCACGATTTATTGATTCAAACTAATTCCTTTAGTCGTAGAATTACAGTTTTCGTAGTAATTAATTTTGTTGGATTTGACTGAATGTTTATGAGTTTGGATTTCAAGTTTTGTTTATACATGTTGAATTTGAGTTTGATTAATGTAATTTCTTTTAGTTTTATGATTTTTGAGCATATTATGAGTAGCTAAATACTTAGGGCTAGGGGAATAATGATTGGTGCATGAAAGGTGTTCGATAAAATGCTTGAATGACTTGTTCTGATTCTTAGTTGTGAAAATTGGTTTGAATTGATATGTGATGGTCTGGCAAATCGTAACATAGACTATAATTGTCTAATATTCGAAAGAACTAGGATAATTGTGAAGATTTTCATAACTAGTGAATTGGAGAGTTAAAGAGATTTAATCTTAAATTCATACAACTTATAATTGTATTCCATGCCGAACTGCTAAAATAGGATTATACTAATCTTGAGCTAATTGGTTAAGTTAATTATTCATGATTGTGAGAAAAACTTAGAGGTTAATTTAATACTCGATTACACCCTGAGAGAGGATAATACGAATTTCCATGATTAGGTTGTAGAATCAGAATTGTCACAAGGGCATTGCATAGGACCCTGGATTGTATTAATTGTTATTTCTCGTGCCTATTATTTTATTAAATTTAATCCGTGTCTATTAATTTGCTTATTAGTTTAGTTTAGTTAATTAATTGAGTTGATCTTAGTAATTCTAGTAAATCATCTTGAATTTGTTCGGTCTTTAGATTAGAAAAGAGTATTGAGTAGTGATTGATTTCCCTTCCATGTGGGTTCGATCCTATTGTGCTATACGTATATTCAATGTACACTTGCACGATTTGGTTTAACTTAAATCACACAACAACATCAAAGAAAACCCAAAACTTACCTTAATTCGTGAAGGGATGAAGTGTGACGCCCGAGCGTAGGCCACCCACACATGAGCCTAAGCCCAAGCGAACGGAGACCTAGACACACACACACACACTAGGCTAAGCGGGGCTAACCCTGAACAGAGTGCGCAGAAACAATAAAACAAACATGCGGAAGCAACTCAGGATCCAAACGGAGCTATCAAATAATATACAATGGCTACAAGTCCAAAATATACAAGTATTCAAATTCGCCCAAAATGATACATACTTAGAATTCATAAAACATGCTTAAACATAAGAGTATTCAAAATTAAATACAATGATCCAAACTCGACCTAAACTAGGAAGACAACAAGACTCGAAGACTTCCCCACTTAGCTCGAGAAACCTGCAACTAAAGAAGTGAAGAAACGAGGGCCAGTCTACCCACTTGACTGAGTGAAGGGGCTACACACACCCATATACATACATATAGAGAGCAAAGCATAGATTCAAATGAGAGGCCTATCATAAACCGAGTCGGGGTTTTGCAAGCTAAAACAAATTTTACAAAAGGGATACATATAGATACAAAGAAATCTCAACTCGTTTCACAATTACCATACAAAGGGAAACATAAAACCCAGCGAGAACGGGTATCCTTCAACTTCTTAGATTCATAAATGCATAAATTCATAATTCAATCTTCTCAACTTCTTGGTGATAGGGTAGCGAACCCATTTCACCCAAAGGGATTCATATACACACGGGGTAGCTAGCCCAAGTAGTGCCTTTCTCGGTTATTCACCGAGGGCTTAAGATCATACGCCTTACAACCGCACGTATGTCTCAAATGGAAAGTGCACAGGGGTCATAACCGGCGACCCTGATGGTAGTCCCGGGTCTCCCTTACCTACAATCCGGGGGCCCAAAACTTATAAATTCATTCCAAAGTCCCATCTTTCAGGGCAAACTCGCTAGATTCAAATTGAAACGTACTAGGATTCAAATCAAAGCTCAAATATGCTTCATACGTATACCATTTTTCATAAACTCAAAAGTGATTCACAAATCGAACTCATATTATAGACACTCATATTTATACGTAATAGTGGTATACCACATGCAGGATTCAAAGTCAATTCATGTTAAGGCCATAGGTTCATATCTATATAACCTAACCCTCACCTTGAGCAAAAGGAGCGTAGAAACGGATCGGAGCGCAAAGGAACACCTAAACCTCGGGTTTTTTTTACTTTTCGGAGGAGGATGAGCTGAAACAAAAGACACAAACCCGAGACTTAGACTCAATTATGAACCAAATAGACGCTCGACAATGCTCATGTATGCGTATGGATGCAAATGAGATGCATAAGTGACAAATAGGTTCGAATAATTCATAACAAGTCACAAAAGGGGGCTCAAACGAGAAATCATGCATAAACAAATCAAATCGAACCAAAGAAGTAAGAAAAACTTAAATAAGTAAGCAAGAAAGGCATATAAGGGTGTTTCGGGTGCAAAGGGATCGATCCACGAAAGTCGAAAAATCTAAAAACTTACACCAGCTTCCCAAACGCCCGTTTCGTACCTTAGTTTAAAAAGCAAACGGGCGTTTGGATGCCTAGACCTGGAACTCGAGAGCTTTGAAATGGCCGTTTGGATGCCCAGACCTGGAACTCGAGAGCTTTGAAACGGCCGTTTGGAAAATACAAAGGAATCCTAAACGGGCGTTTCAAATGCGTCTGTAAGAAAAATCTCCACATGAAACGACCGTTTGGGGAAAACAAAGGAATCCCAAACGGGCATTTGAAAACCTTCTGTAAGAATATTTGCCTACTGAAACGGCCATTTGGAAAAACAAAGAAAACTCCCAACGCCCGTTTCAAAACCTTCTGTAATGATTTTGGGTTCCCAGACGGGCGTTTGGAAACACAGTTTAAAAAGCAAATGCCCGTTTGTGTCTCTGAAATTCAAATTTTGCGCTAGACCCAAACGCCCATTTCTAAAACACTCTAGAGGCTGAAACGGGCGTTTGGCCTCTGGAATCTGGGTAGAATATGCTGTGAAAATAGGGGATCCGAACCTTATTCCCTTCAACACCAAAATATGCTTCACAAATCACATACAAACCAACACAAGTCAATCTAAACATATACAAGAACATACAGACATCCAAATGCAACGAGAGGTCCAAGGATCATACGCAATTAATCGATCAAAACACACCAATGCGCACATAAGGCCCCAATCGGCAAGGTTGGCTTCAAAATAGCCCAAATTGCACCCAAAACTCAACAAATATGCATCAAAACATTCAATACACATCGCCAACACAAAATAGCATGCAAAAGCTCAAGTTAGGGGAAAAGGGGTCCAAATGATCTTGCTACATTCCAATCCAAAACTCCAAATTCATGCATCAAAGCATCATATATGCACAAGTAACATTCATAGGAAGTCAAAAACCAAGAGTTCATGCAAAACCTCACAAACCCACATTCATCATAAATGCACCAATCTTCATGCTCAACCACCAAGCCATAAATGCCTCAAATAACTCAAGAAATAGCATTCAATACACCAATATGTGCTTATGAATGCAACAAGAACAAAGGAAATGCATCTATCCAATATGTGCTATGGAACCCTTCAAAATTACCCCAAATTCAAACCCACAAATCCCACCATGATCTTCATGATATGAATGCAAATATGAGGTCACAAGAATGCAAGGATCACAAAAACATGCTTACCAAGTGAAGAAATTAAGTAAAGAAGGGGTCTTGAGCTTGGGTGGTGATCAACAATGGAGGGAAATGGAGTTGGGCTTCCTTCTTCCTTTCTTGGGGCTGAAAACATGAGTGAGGGAGAGAGAATGGAGGGGAAAATCTGAAAATTGGGAAGAAAATGGAGAGAAAGTCTCCAAAAGCATGGGTTGGGGGCCACACAAGGGTGTATTTTGTATGCGAACGTATACAAATCGATATGGGGGTCAAAATGAAGTCAGAAAAATACGTGGTTGATCTCTTGAATCCCATTTGCCGAATGGAAAGCAACGAAGGTGTCGGAACTCGATTCCGAGTTCCCTAGCTCAAGATTCGACCTAAGGACTCAAGAAAGTCATAATTACCAAATGACCCCTAAACATTCAAAAACTTGCATCTGAGTCCGAAAACTAATTACACTAAGGCACACAACAAAATTAAAACATGCAAAAGAGTCCAAAAAACATATAATTCACATAATACATGCTTGGAAAATCAAAACACGAAAATCCAAATGACGCGATCAAACAAAAATTCAATTAATCAAATAGTTTCAAGTTGTTCAATTAAACAATTATTATGAATGAAATGCTACAATTAATATGAAAATAAATGTAAAACAAGAATTAAACTCACACGTGATACAAACCTGCACGTGTGAAGAAACGGGGTGTCACAATACTCATTCTATTCTCAACTCATACCATCATATTAATCATGTCGGAAACGTCTTCACCATTAAACAATATAATATAGCGATCGAGATTATACTAAATTAATCAAATTTGAACTACGATTATTCCTAAAAAAGAAAATATTACTCCTAATAATTCGATACGTCTCAAAAGTTGACCCACCATAAATATAATATAAGAATTAAAAAAAAGATAGTTTCTAAAAGACAAAAGTTTATTAATAACACTCCATTTATTTAACACTAGTAATCCGGCATACTCGTTGCGTGTGCATATATTCTATTATTTAAATATATTAAAATTAATTTTTAGACTAATATATATTTTATCAGAATTGAAGTAAGAGGAGAGAAAAAGAAATCTCTTTACTAAAATAGCAAGAGAGATAAAAAAGAAATTAGTATGATATTGTTGGAGTGATAAAAAAAATTAAAAAAATAAAAATAAAAAAACAAAGCGGAAGAAAAAAATTAAAAAAAAGAAAAGAATAACAAAAAGAAAAGAGTTCAAGAGTTGGATGAAAAGAATTAAAAAGAAAAGAATTTAAAAAAAAAGTTCAAGAGTTAACATTATTTCATTATTGGGTATCAATTAAATTTAATTTTTTTTACTACGCACACACCCCAAGTGGTTAAAGGAATTCATTACTCGATTATTGGTATCAATTAATTTATTTATTTTTTACTACACACACTCAAAGTGGTCAAAGAGATTCAAACCCGGAACCTTGGCTTCGAGAAAGAACTCTCAATCCACTTGACCAACTCCTGTTGACAGGCTATCGATTAATTTAAAAATGAAGAAATTGACAATGTTTAGTTATTGTCATTTAAAAAGCTAATTTTCAACATAAATAAAACAAAGGAGTAAACAAAAATTAAAGAACTAATTTTCCTAGAATCAATAAGTCAAAAGAGTACAAATAATTTTAGCAAAGATGAGCTAATAAGTCTTGCCTGCAATAATTCAGCTAACTTATTAATAGTTTCCAAAGTTAAATTATCCTTTTCGAATCAATTTTCGTTTTCTCTTTTTATTTTTGATATTTTTTAAAACATTTTTACTAGAAACTTAAAGTACTAATTACCATTTTTTTAATTAGAAAATTGGATGTAAAAGAAGATATAATAGAATTTTAATTTAAAGGTTTTGAGTATGTGTATGTTCTGTTAAGAAAACAATCCATTTATATAGAATTTGAAAACTACAATAATGTATCTATCAATATACTATATTGAAGTGATAATTCAAAATGATTCATCACATTGCACAATTGAGGCGACATCAGGCTCAATTGTATGGATTCTCTTTTTTTTTTTTTTTTGAGGAATTCTTTTTTTTGTTTTTTTAGGAAATGGATTCTATGAAATAGGGGATCCAACATGTACGATTTTTATAGAAATAAAAAAGAAAAAGAAAAAAGACTTCTTGGGTGATTAACACCAACGAGATTTTTACAAAAATACAAATAAATAAATAAATAAATAAAATACTTGAGGAACTCGGTCCCTCCCCAATCCCATAGTCCCATTGATAGCCGAAAATCCTGTATTGCTAATGAGGCTCCACGTGTCGTCATTGGATGCCTTAGCACCAACCCAGTTGTCTATTCCATCCACGTCACCATCTCGACCCATCTCCCACCCGCGCTCGAGCCACCACTTGTACCAATAGTTTAGGAAGTTTAATCTAATTATTTTGCTTGGTCCCACATTTTTCAACCTGCGAAGCCTACTATAACACCCCAGTTTTTCGGTTGTACAGATATGACGTCACGAATAAGCTAAGTGCGCATTTAAATTATTTAAGTATGTGATTACATGATGTATTTGATAATTGAGTATTTATTATGTGCATTATGTTTATAATTTGAACGTTTTAGTACCTTTTGAACTTGTTTGTAATTCGTTTAACTTCGTTTTCAATTTCGATTTCTGTGACAACTTGCTATACATGAAATATATGAATTATGAATGTGTTTATACATGTTTTAGAACTTGTTTAGTTGAGTTTTTATTTGTTTTGGTGAAGCGGAACTTAAAGGAGCTAAAGCGCATTTAGCGTACTTTAGGTAACGGACAGCATAACTTGAGCTCGGGAATTCGAATTCGAATTCCGACATCACTGTTGGACTTGTTTCGATGACTTGGGTTCATTGAAACAAACCTTGTATTTTTCTATGCCCGTTTGAACCTCCAAAACTTCGTCGAACCCAACACCGTGTTTCGTAGTCGCCACTTTTGACCGTTTTAACCATATATTGTTCATTTCTTGACCAAATGAGGTCATTCTTGGGCCCACACCTCACTAACTCACTCACCTATCCACTCTTTCACTCCCATTTTAGACCACACAAGAAGAGGAAAAGTTGTTGCAACACCAGAGAGGAAGAAGAATCTTGCCACTATTCACCCTCTTGGAGAGTTGAGCTCATATCTCCTTCGTTCCATCTCCGATTCAAGAGGTACACATATATTCTTATTCTCCATCTCATTGTTGTTCTTTTAAGCTATGAGTCGCTAATTTTCATTAAGATTTGAGCATGTTATGGCTTGGAGCATGAATAGTTAGGTTTTAGAGTTTTTGAAGAAGCATGAGTGGATCCTTGTGATTTTATTTGGTTTGAAGCATGATATATGATATAGATAGCTTCTTTATTGTGTTTATAAGTATGAATTTTGTGGTACTTGAGTATATGTGGATCCACCATTGATGAACTTGAAATTCTTGAATTTGAAGATGAATTCTTGCTCTTGTTTGTTGTCGGTTGAAGTATGCCTCGCATGTGCCCGATTCATAGATTATGTATGCATGATTTTGTACCTTTAAGTGTGTTGTTTGCTGCCTCTTCCTTGCCTTATGAGTTGTTGCTGCTGTTGTGCAAAGAAGAAAAGGAAAAACAGGGCTGGACTTGGAGATTTCGAGAGAGGAAGATGGTGACTGCCTGGGGACACAGGAGTGTCAATTTTGAGACACCCCCGTGTCTCATGCTACTCTTGTATCTGTACTCAGACACGGGAGTGTCTCCCTTTTGTCTTGGGAAGAGACACCCCTGTGTTTAATTTTTGGAAAACGAATAGAGTAAAGCATCGAAAGTTTAAAATTTGTTTCAAAAGTTTGATCATTGACTTGCAATTCTCATATAGTATCTTAGGGTTTTTCAAGAAACTTCAAAGGTAGAAGCTTTCTTATGATGTCAATACCGCTTATTGAACACCCTTCAAGTGGGAAGTCCCTCGAACGGCCTTCGATTAGATTCCAAAGCTAGTAAGAATGTTAGTTAAATGGCTTGTGTTTAGGCTAGGATGGTTTTGCTTTGAAAACTTTTCTTTTGTTTTTCTCAAAAACTTAACGCTTCTAGAACGTTGGTCTAAAGAATAAGAGAAGCACCATATGTTTCCCTAAACCTAATGGGCTTTGTTTTCTTGCTCACTAATTAACTCATTTAATTACTTAATTTAATTGAAAAATTAGTCTTCAACTTATTCTCCAAGTCTTGTAAGAAACAAAACTCTCTCTCCTACAAGAGGAAGTTGGACTTTTCAACTTTCCTAAAGTTAAAACTCAACATACAATAAATAATTCAATTCCTAATTAATTATTCATTGGGTTAAGCTTTAATTGAGAAATTAGTCTTAACAATTAATTAAAAGACCAAAATTAATTAATTTTAGAAAAGAATTTGCATGTGGAAAATTCCACACGCATGAACCACGATTTTGTCTAGGTTCTTAATTCAATTAGCAGTGACCCTAATTAATTAGTACCTAATTAATTAATTAGTCCATAGATAATACTATCATAGTCTAGCAACAGGTGTATGACCCATAGCTGAATGAGAATGTCCCAATTTGAAAGAACCTTTAAGTCATTACATGTGAGATACATTCCTCTTACATCTCATCTCTTAATCAAGATCTAGGGCAAGAGAAGAATTAGAACTCTAATAATCTTGATTTTAAAGTTAAGTACATTTCATATCCATTTGATCTTGATCCAAGAAACCAATTTCTTGATCTCAATCCACTGTCTTGGCCAAGGACTCCTGTATGGCATATGAATGACTTATACAATAAGAGATCAATTTGTTGATGCAAGTGTAGGTCCTTTATTTATTCTCATATGATTCCATGTGCCAATTCTCATATGATTCCATGTGCCACTTGTGCAGTCCCAGCTAAGCTTTGAATTAGTTGTCTAAGGCGACACCCTATAAAGCCTATACCTAAGACTACAGAGTTAGCTCACAAAGCATCAATGAAATCTCAAGTCTAATGATCTCTTAATTACATTAATGACTCGTGAGATCTTTCCTAAGGATCTTTCCCACTTAGGATTCTTCTCACACGGGACACCTTAGTGTACCTACTTAGAATAAGCAAGCACTATAATATATCATGCACGTATCAACAATACACTTTGCACCCCATTAAACAAGGTGGTCTTTCTTAAGGGCATAATCACACGTGCAAGCCTTGAACGAGTCAAGTCGGGACTCGCACTATCTTTAGGACTCAGTGGCCTAGAGTGATTTCTAATCATGACTTATGTGATATAGATCTCATGAACCACTTCACCTAAATGGTTGAGTCTATAAGTCATATTGATCAGGAGAGTTCTTATACAAGCGCAGTTAAAGTAATCATACAGTCAAACAAGAGCATATAAAGAAGTGTTGCCAAAGTTTGTTTACTATTCAAAGATTGTATGTGATTTACATAAGGAAAAGTATAAAGCGGATTACAATCAACTTTAAGGGCACTATTCCTAACACATGATTTCCTTTCGTTCTGAGATAACACTATAGGATTTGCCACTAGGAACTTGGGAAAGAGGTAGACTCGCCTACATTTGTGGGCGAATGATACGTTGCATAAATTGGTAATTTATCTCTTTATTTTGTTGATTATGCTCCCATAAATTTGGTTAAGTCTCTTGGAAATTAGCTATTGTTGGTGTTTTAAATTTCTTTGCAGGCTTTGGAACTTTCTGTACTACAAGAGTTGATAAAGGAGTTGGAGTTGGGCCTTCCATAAAAAGAAGACTCAGGCCCAGTTCATGCATAGAAGTTGGGAATTTTATTCCTAAAGTCCACAAGCCCGTGCATTGATTTGGAAGCCCAAAATCATATTTGAGCCAACATGACAAACCCTTTTGAGAATTCCCAAGCAGCCTATACACGTTATAGCAACGTGCTTAAGGAATTAATTGTGTAATTCAAGGGACTTAGTGGGGTAATTAATTGGCGGTCATGGCAAGGATGTGGGCAAGATCGTGGGAAAAATCTTCATGGCGCCAAGACTTATTTAGACAACAGCAAGTCACGAAGGCGAGACACACTTCATACACCAACAAGAAAATCAGAAAAAGACGCAGCAGCAACAAAGGACGGACGAGAGAAAATTCGAGTTTATTCTAGTTTTCTTCTTTCTCTTATTTTGTTGAACTATGTTTTCCCATTCACACTTTGTTTTCAATTACGTTATGAATTTCTAAGTTTATTTAGTTGAAATTTTCTAAAGTATGCTTAGGATTGTGTGAGACAATTTCATTGGTGATTTTATCAAGTTATCCGTTTTATTTCTATTTTTACAACATTGTGTTTGTTCTTGTTCTTTGATTATATTAAAACGTCAAATCTTAGAATAGACAATTCACATATAGCTAGTTAATTTGTTTGGTGGAGTCTAGCCGGGCAATTAACGAAGTAGCAATCAACACCAGGCCGTTAAGTTCGGCTGATTTCGTGTTGTGGAATAGACGGTCTAATTAGGCGAAGTAAGAGTTTCTAGTTAGTCGGTTAGGGTTAGTGTTTCTTTAGTGTGTAAGGCAATTATCCAATTGAATCTTAAAAGGAGTTTCTGCTAAGGTTATTGGTTAATTAGAGAACGATGATTAGGAGTTTCTTTTAGTCGTTATAAACAGTAAGAAGAAACGAGGGAGCCAGAGAGT
>JBBMKE010426320.1:0-10603 GCA_037834125.1 Lippia alba | reverse complement strand
TTATCGGTCGAATGTGCAAATAATCGGATCGGATATCGGTCGGATTCGGATTAAAATCCGACCCATTGACAGCCCTAGTTGGGTTTAGATGAAACCAAAATTTAGACTAGAATTATGCATCAGTGAGTGAGAAGAACAATGAAATTTCTGTATCAGATATGTATATGCATATGAATATGTATATATTCTCGTCCATGTACCTTCCGTCAGGGCTTACATTTAGGTCCATACCCTAAGGCTTATATCTAGGAACATGATTATCATTTGCATGAAGAATTTTACATTTATTGGTCTACGGCCCCTAGTAAAATGAGATGTATAAAATCTCTATATAGTCTAATAAAATCTCTAAATTTTCTAAATATCACGATAAAATTTAATAAATTCATAAAATAGAGGAAGAAAAAGGTAAAAACCATCATAAATTTGGTAATGTATTGGCAAGACATAATTTATGATGCACAAATATGAATAAGTCATACAGATGGAACACAACATGATATGAATATAGCGATATAATTTTTAAAAAAAAAATCACATGAAAAGCGTCGAATATGGTATTCGATAAAACAAAATGATACGACACAATTTTTTTTTTTAATTTTCACGTGAAGAGTGTTCTACACGATATTTGATACGATAAAATAATATTTTTCGAAATATTCGTACATCATAATACATAATATATACATAAAGTGCTCTAGAAGACTCTTTGTCCCAAGAGAAGCTGTGATGTCTCACCCTTTAACCCCACTCCTCAACTTGAAGCGGTCCCCTCAATAAAAAGTCTCCTCGTACACAATTTTACGAATATTTCCCATTGGGGATTCCCTTAGTTAAGAGGCCAACAGTGCTCATTAAACACCTCTCCTTCACAAAATAAGGCTGGTCGAGTCATAGGGCTCGATGCTATTATTAAGGTGTATTTTCGATATACATTACTACAGCAAGACTTTTTCGAGAGGTCATCTTTTTATTTTTATTTTTTGATTCCTAGAAGGATGAACTCAATATAAATAGTTATTTTCTGCGTTTTAAAAATATGTTTATCAGATAAAATCAACACTTAATCAATTATTTTATTTTAACATTGTAAGTGATCCCGAGAAATACAAACCAAATTCAAATATTTGAAAAAAATCTTTAGATTCGTGTCACGAAAAATAATGTTCATTAACTTAATGTTAGAGAAAATTCTGCTCTAAGTCCAACTTCGTCGGATCCAACCAATTAAAAAGATAAATATATTATACTTGTCATTTGATTGGTCAATCTCCCTCAATTTTTCACTAATCACATACTAAATATAAAATATTTTCCCCCTCACTATACCAGTTTGATTGAATTGAGTTCAAACTATATAGAATTACCAGATGTGCACTCTTGACTAATCACAAACACTAACAAATTTCATCAACGGACAGTTAGCTCAAGTACATAAGGGATTGAGTTCACTAAAATAAAGTCTCGAGTTCGGATCTTATGGATGTAAAAATTATGTTGGAAAGGTCCCCATACAAGACACCTTCAGTATCTCAAAATATTAATCTCTCACTCAATTTGACGAAAGGAAACTCCATGAGATAAAACAAACAAACACTACCAAATTTCAAACTCAATTTTCTTAATATGCAACTTATTTACATATTCTTGTATCTATTCCGACTTAATATTTAAATGTCCACAACAAAGAACAACCCCATCTTTGACATTTTGTTGTTTTAACAAATAAAATATCCCCGCCTTCAACCGCTAACAGGAGATTCAATAGATTTGCATCCATATAATCATGAATGACACAATTTTTGGCCAGTAGCTTGCGTATAAATATGTTATATAACAAAACCTTTTCCATCAATACAGCGATTTCAATTATTCCTAATTTTACTTAAAAACGACGTAAGTATGATAATTAAGTATAAATACTACACAATTTCTCCTGCACACGATACTTTGTCGGTTGTATAATCATGCTGAATAATGCCTAACTAGGAAATTTCAATAAGATGACAGATTAAATAGTTCTTCAATTTTGAAATCTAGCTAGCGATATAAATTCGATATAATAAACCATATAATTTGAGTTGAATCTCAAGTACCAAAATATACAAAAAGAAATCAAAATATTCTATTTTTCCCAAATTCAATATTAATAGTGTTCAAGTCTGGTTAGATGCGCTAAATACTGAAATAGCCACCAACATTCAAGAATTTATATTTAGTAGGAGATTTGGATCTGTATGAAGGTGGTAGACAAGAATGAACGTACGCTCAAACTAGGCCAAAACAAAGGGAATCAGGAAGTATATCTCATTTTGGTTTTCCGATAGTTAAGACAGTTACATCGCTCGAGCGGGAGAAAGAGATCGAGAAACATGAAGCGTATTAATAGATGAATTAGTGACTTATTTGTGTAATAAATGTTGGTATAAAAACCTGTGTCAATCGAATGATCATAAAAAACCCTGACCAATGAAAAATTACTTTAAAAAATCCTTTGTTTTTAAAATAAACTCACCGCCCCCTAACCCATTTCGTCAAGGAAAAAAGATGAAAACCCTATATCACCCTTACACTATATTTCAGACACTTCCTTTATAATTTCATTTCAAAACAACATTTAACTTTGCACAATTTCTTGGAGGGAAAACCTTGAGCAGACCTTCATCGCGAAAACCCTACACAATCTAGCCGGATAAAATCGTGCGACACAACGAAATTTGTTGTTGAGGCTGTAGAAGAAATCATTATAGTATAGTTTCGTCGGTGTGGTGTCGGAGTTTCACCGGTTTGTGGAGGACATTAAGGTATGTGGTTGAGAGATGCATTGGTTTAAGATTATCCTTTCCTTTTTGTGTAAATGATATGCGAATATATATACATTCCTACTTTTTTCTTGAGAATTCTGAACATGGACGTCAGAATTTCTTGTTTGCATCACTTGACCTAGGATTTGTACTGATTTTCTGAATTTTAAAGAGTTGTTTATCGGTTTTTTTTTTTATATAAATGAGGGAACATCTTTATAATCTAATTGTGGAGCTAGTGTTTGTGGAAATTGAAGTTTGACCATTTTTGAGCTTTGAGATTTTCTAGAATGGGTCAGTTGTAGGCTAATTTTTTGTTGGGTTTTCTTTTTTGTTTTTCCTTACAGAATGCATCATCGTATAAATTTATGGATTTGGGGCTATTTTCTAGAGATTCCAGATAGTGACCAGAGGTATATGGGTGGGAGGAGATTTAGAAGTACCCCATAAGCCTTGATTACTTCTCTAATAGCAAGCTTATGGACTTCTATTAGATGTGTGGGGGTTGTGGGATGACTGTTGATTTTTACTAATTAGAGTCGGGTACAATCTGAATAATGGGTTGGGGCCACTTGATAGTGAATGGGCTTTTGTGCACATGCAAGAGGAGCACAGTGATCACAATGAGATCACTGTATATTCTATAAAAGGTCCAACTGCCTTGTGTGTTCTTGATACCGATGGAACTGATGTCACAATGATGGTGATAGCTGCAGACCGAGGGCAACCCATATTAATGCTTAGAGAGGATAATGAGTCTGATATACAAGAGAATGTTCAAGAAGATATACCAGATGAAACCATCCCTGAAGAAGGAGTCACACAAGAGGATGAAATACAAGCACAGGAAGAGATAGATCATGTGACGCTCCGTTCGTTCGTACAGGTATGTAGTGTGTGACCTTAAATGCACGTTTTCAATTCTTATAATTGCGTATTTGCTTGATATTATTTGAAATTATGTGAAATATATGTCAACGTGACGTAATTGAATTAAGTGAACTGTGAATTGAATGAAATATTTGAATGAATGAACTCTATGCGCATGTGTGTTGGAATCGTGTGTCGTTTTCTTGTGTCGTGTTTTCTATTTCCGGTAATTTTCGAGCATGACTTGAATTTATGTGTTATGAGTGGAAATATATGTTCATTGCATATTCTCGAGCCCGTTTAACCACCCAAAACACAACCGGAATCCAAACTTATGCATATGACCCGCCACCAAGACCCTACCCACTTTGGAGATCCATATCTCATCCATTTCATGCCCAAATTGAGCAAATTTGGTACCCATTTCTTCCTCACTTAAAGGCCTATCAGTCTTGATCCCTTTCATTTTAAATTTAACACATTAAACCCTCCAAAGAAGGCTGAGAACTGAGACCCCAAGATGGAGAAGGAAAATCATGCCACTATTCATTATCTTCAACCTCAAGACATCACCTTGATCCCTCCATTTCCTTGTTATGTGAGTCTACATTCCTTCATGGCATTCTTTCCCCTTTCATTTAAGCCATAGATTGCATGTTTAGGCCATGGGATGCATGAGTATGATTATATGAGGGTTTGAATGCCAATTCTTGATCAAGCATGTATATGTGCATCTTTTCTGTACTTGATGACATATTTTTGCTCCTTGCACCTTTATAAATGCATGTATAGAAGGATATTTAGTGGTTGTTGGCTCCACATGATTTCACCATTAATGAGGGTTTGTGTTCAAACTTGAGAATTTGATCATATTGCATCTTCAAGCATGATTCTCCTTGTGTTGCATCTTGTGCATGATTGCAAGCTTATTTGCTGAGTTTATGATGCCTAATTCATACCTTAAGTGTTGTATTTGGAACTTGGAGCCTTCATGCTTGTTGCTGTTCTATTTTTCGCTGAAGCAGGGACCGCACGACCGCACGAAAAGTTCGGGCTGGGGAAAAATTATTTTGAAAAATACCCGCACGGCCGCGCGGATTTTGTGAAGGAATCCCGTGCGGCCGTACGAAAAGTTCGAGCCAGTTTATTTTTGAAAATTAATGGCCACACGCCCCATCGCCGGGCCTAAAATGACCTTAATGAAAGAAATGAAAGATATGATCCCGTGTGTTGATTCCCTTCTTTTGCCCGCTTGGGAAATCATTCAAAACCTCACGTGGGATCATATTATGCATGTCTATGTCTTCTTATCACTTTCTATATTACTGTAAGCCCCCGTTTTATACCCACCAGTCTCCTAAAGACTGAACCTGGATTGTTTTCAGGTTTTGTGCAGGATAGGTGGAGCTAGGCAGAAAATCGAGTCTTTAGGTCTTGCTTTTACTTCTAGCTTTTACCTTGAACACTTGCATATGTATTTATTTATTTTGTATTAGAATTGTACACCTGTGGCGCTTTTTTTTTTTTGCATTTGAGGCTGCGAAGGCCGTGCTACGTAATTAATTGAATTTTGTAGAGCCCGTGGCTCATTTGTACATGAGTGTATATTATGTTTGCTTCCGCATTTCATGATTTTATTATTGCTCTGATTCTCGTATGCTTGGTTTAAGGGTTAGCCGCCTAGCTTAGCGTGTGTGTATGTCCTCGTTCTCCGGGATTTGGCTCGGGTACGGATTGCCCGTTTCGTATGCGGGTCGGGTCTCGGTGCGAGGGGATGTGGTGTCCCGGCCAGGCGCTACATCCCTTGAGTGGTATCAGAGCCACGGATTGCAAAACCCAGGCTTTCGAGTCATGTGGATCTGTCTAGGTCGATCGGCTCAGGGACTAAATGGCAACGTGTTGCATTTTTGCATCTCTTAAGTGATTATGTGCCTTAATTGTTCGATTTTGAGTGAATTGTATAGCATCAACATGCATTGACTAAAGAAACATACATTTTCAGCTTGTTTTCGACAGGATGCCTCATCTCAGACATAGACATAGAGATAGAACTCCGGAACGTAGGCGCCATCGCCGACATCGATCTCCTACACCACCACCACCACAACCACCGCAACCGGCTGAGGCCTTTGTAAATTCCATGATCAACATAATGGAACAAAGGTTGAGAGATTATATGCCACCGGCACCTCCAGCACCCCCAGCTCAACCACCACCTCCACCGGAGAACCATCTTACTGCCATGCTTAAGGAGTTTTAGAATCAGAGGCCGCCGAGATTTTATAAGGGAAACGATTTACAGGCAGAAATGTGGCTTAAGGAGGTCGAGAGGATATGGGAGCTCATCCCATGTGGCACTCGGGAGAAGGCTCGTTGTACGCTTACACTCATTCAGGGAGAGGCCTACACATGGTGGGAAGCAAGGAGAACCATTCTTGATGTCGCGGGAGAGGAGATTACATGTGAGGTATTCATTAGGGAACTTGTCCCCGCCTCACGCACGAAGAGATTGAAGGAGTTTACTGAATTAAAACAGGAAAACAGATCGGTCTCTGAATACATTGCAGAGTTCGAGCGGTTATTGTTCTATGCCCCGAACATTGCCAACGACGACTCTCATAAGGCGATGCAGTTTATGGCGGGATTGACGCCGGACATACAAGAGTCTTTAGAGGCCGCGAATACGCGCACGTGGGTGAAAGCTACCACTAAAGCTCTACAAGTGGAGGATGCGGTGAACGCTAGGAGAGTTTCACGCCGCCCAAGCCAAGGGTCGGGTTCTAGTTCCGGATTCAACCCCGGGAGAGGCCGGAAACTAACATGGCTCCACCACAAAAGGGGCTGTTTAAGAAAGCTCGCCAAGGAGCTCCACCACTACAACAAGCACCCCGAGCACCTCAAGGGCCGAGGAACGTAGAGGACCCGAAGAACAAAGCCCCGTGTATATCTTGCGGAGGTCCAACACACACCTACAACACTTGCCGCAAGCGGCTCGGTCTTTGTTTGATATATGGCAAGGGTGACCACATGGCGTTTGCTTGCCTCGATCGTGATCCGGGTATCAGCTAGGAGCTCAGAGACCGTTAGTCCAGGCCCGTGCATATGCCCTCGAGGGCGAGGAGACGAACAACGAGCCGGACCCCAATGCCGTGGTGGAAGGTACAATATGCATTCATGACACGTCCATACATGCATTGTTTGATCCGGGTGTGATGCACTCGTTTATTTCGAGTGACCTATGTGCTTCTATGTGGTTAAATATCTTGCGTGCGAATTTTCTGTTTTGGGTGAGCTCACCGTTGGGGGCTAGTTTAGAGACGGATAAAATGGTGAAGGATTGTGGGGTGAAAATCGATGGAAAGGAATATGTGGCCGATTTTATAGTTATGCCGATGAAGAGATACGAAGTTATCTTGGGGATGGATTGGCTTTACAAACATCGAGCCGTAGTGGATTGTTTTGAGAAGAAGGTGAAGTTGGGAGAGGATTTGGTAATTGGAAAGGGGTCAGACTCCGTGCCTTTGTCATCCTATGTTGAGGCTTTCGATTTATTGAGACATGGAGCTACCGGATTTGTGGTGTATCTTCTGAATAGGCCGAAGGATCAATCACAGTTTGGAGATGTGGCCATAGTGAAGGAATATCCGGATGTTTTCCCCGAGAGTTTGTGTACATTGCCACCGGATCGGAAGTTAGAGTTCGTAATTGATTTGTATCCGGGTTCTGAGCCGTATTCAAAGACTCCCTACAGAATGGCACCCGCAGAATTGAAGGAATTGAAGGCTGAGTTGGAAGAGCTGCTTAAGAACGGAATTATACGTCCGAGTTCTTTACCGTGGGGTGCACCGGTTCTCTTTGTCAAGAAGAAGGACGGGACTTTGAGAATGTGCATAGATTATAGAGAACTCAACCAGATGACCGTGAAGAATAAGTATCCCTTACCCCACATCGAGGACTTATTTGGCATATTACAAGGTTCAGGGGTGTATTCGAAGTTGGATCTTAGACAGGGGTACTATCAGTTGAAAATCAGGGAAGATGACATTCCTAAGATAGGATTTAACACCCGGTATGGGCATTTTGAGTTTCTAGTAATGCCTTTCGGCTTAACGAATGCCCCGACAGCTTTCATGGATATGATGCACCGAGTCTTTCAGCCGTATTTGGATAAGTTCATGGTCATATTCATCGACGACATCCTGGTTTTCTCTAAGACTCCCTAGGATCACGCAAGGCACTTGAAGTTGGTTTTAAACACTTTAAGGGAGCACCGGTTGTATGCTAAATTCAGTAAGTGCGAGTTTTGGATCGACCGGGTAACATTCTTAGGCCACATTGTCTCGAGAAGGAGTTTGGAAGTGGATCCATCTAAAATCGAGATAGTTTTGAAGTGGCAAAGTCCGAAGAACGCCTCCGAAGTTCGAAGTTTCTTGGGTTTAGCGGGGTACTATAGGAGGTTTGTTAAAGACTTCTCGAAAATTGCTGCCCTGTTGACTTAGCTTACCAAGAAAGAGGCTAAATTCGAGTGGGACGATAGGTGTGAGGCAAGTTTTCAGTTGTTGAAGGAGAAACTGACGAGTGCACCGGTTCTGGCTCTACCGGAAGGTAATGAAGGATATGTGGTCTACACGGACGCCTCAAAAGACGGGCTAGGCTGTGTATTGATGCAGAACGGAAGGGTGATAGCCTATGCCTCGAGGAAGCTCAAGGAACACGAACAGAACTACCCCACTCACGACATCGAGCTTGCCGCAGTTATCTTCACTTTGGGAAAGTGGAGGCACTACCTTTACGGATTGCATTTTGAGATATTTACCGACCACAAGAGTCTCCAATACTTGTTCACGCAGAAGGAGTTAAATAAGAGACAAAGGCGATGGATGGAACCGCTCGAGGATTATGACTGCGTGATTAAATACCATCCTGGCAAAGCTAATGTGGTCGCAGATGCACTAAGCAGGAAGGCTAGTGTGTCTAGTGTGGCAGTGGAAGAAAGTAGTGGGGACGAGTTAGAGCTAGTTCGAATCAAGGCTCGAGTCTCTACGATTTCCATTCAGCCGGATTTGAGACAGCAGATTTTTGAAGGACAGAGACAGGATCCCGAGGTACAGAAGTTGGTCAGAAAGGATAGGGATGACCCAGAGTGTCCATTTGGGTTTGACGAGATGGGATTGCTCAGATTTAAGACCCAAATTGTGGTACCCGAGGTTCTGAAATGGGTAATCTTGGATGAAGCACACAAGTCAGCTTATTCGATCCACCCAGGCGGTAATAAGATGTATAAGGATCTCAAGCAATATTATTGGTGGCAAGGACTTAAAAGGGACGTGGTCGAGTACGTGCAGAAGTGCCTAACTTGTCAGTTGGTAAAGGCACAACATCAGAAACCATCAGGGCTATTGCAACCGTTACCAATACCCGAAGCTAAGTGGCAACAAGTCACCATGGACTTCTTATTGGGTTTACCGCGTGTGAAAGACGGATACGATAGAATTTGGGTGATAGTGGACAGGTTAACTAAGTCAGCTAATTTTCTAGCTATCAGAATATCGGATAAGGTGGAGAAGCTAGCTAAGTTGTACTGCGATGAAATAGTTCGACTCCACGGAGTGCCAGTTAGTATAGTATCTGACAGGGATCCCAGGTTTACACCGAGTATTTGGAGAGAACTCCAGATGGCATTGGGCACTAGACTTCAATTCAGTACAACTTTTTATCCACAGATGGACGGTCAGTCGGAGAGGTTGATTAAGTACCTCGAAGATACGTTAAGGGCTTGTGCCTTGGACTTCACGAACTTGTGGCATGAGCAGTTGTCGTTGATCGAGTTTGCTTACAATAACAGCTACCAAGAATCGATCAAGATGGCACCGTTTAAGGCTCTTTATGGAAGGAAGTGCCGCTCTCCTCTGTTTTTCGACTTGGAGGAATGGAATTAGACGAATCAGGAGGGAGTGAAGATAGGCGAGGACGAAGATAAGCCCTCTAAGGCCGTCCAGAAAGCTATAGATAAGATCCAGATTATTCAACAACGGATGAAAGCAGCCCATGATCGTCAGAAAACCTATGCCAATCGCGGGAGAAAGGATATTCAGTTTGAGGTCGGCGACAGAGTGTTCTTGAAAGCTTCTCCGAAGAAAGAGTTCACAAGGATTGGGAAAGGTGGAAAATTGAACCCTAGGTACCTTGGTCCATTTGAAATCTTAGAGAGAATCGGAGAAACAGCTTACCGTCTAGATCTGCCGCTGAACATGACTAGAATCCACAACATATTCCATGTTTCTCAGCTCAGGAAGTATTATCGGGATGAATCAGAAGTCCTACCGGTCGAGAGAGTAGAAGGGATCGGTTTGGGACTGGACCTTACCTTCGTTCAGAAGCCGATACGAATATTGGATAAGAAATTTCAAGAATTGAGAAATCAGCGAATCCCATTAGTAAAAGTCTTGTGGAGAAGTGACGATATTGAAAAGATGACATGGGAGACGGAGGATAAGATGAGGAATTTTTACCCCGAGTTGTTTCCGGACGGACAATGAATCCGAGGACGGATTCTATTTAAGGGGGAGAGGTTGTGACACCCCGTTCGTTCGTTCGTTCGTATAGGTATGTAGTGTGTAGCGCCCGATGCGCGTGACGTCACATCCCCCGCACCTAAACCCCGACCCGGTCATGAAATGGATAATCCATGCCCGGATCCGAATTAAGGCGAACGGGACACAACACACACACTAGGCTAGGCGGGACTAACCCTGAACCAAATAATACTACGAGACTTGAAAGTAAATGAGGGATGTACAAGGAACGCGGAAGCATGAATATATACATATCAATTCACAAAGCGAGCCACGGGCTCTACAAAATAAATCCAAGTACCATGGCCTTCGCAGCCTCAAAACATAAAGTAAATCGCCACAGGCGTCCAT
>JBBMKE010426309.1:0-10604 GCA_037834125.1 Lippia alba | reverse complement strand
TGAAGTGAGAGAGGACGGCTGTTTGTGAACAACATCATATCATCAGCATAAGCAAGATGAGACACGTGTATAGTTGCCGACATCTTGAACCTAGCTCGAGGTTGGTCCACAATCAATCAGTTGAGCAAACAACATAAATAATCAAAAGTGATAAGAAATAGAGAAGGGGATAAGGGATCCCCTTATCGAATACCCCTACTAGACTTGAAAATCCCTGAAGATTCTCCATTAACCAGAACCAAAAACCAATATCCAGCTACACACTTCCGAATCCAAGCAATACATTTATCTGTGAACCCTTTGGCTTTCAACATCTTCGGCAGGAAATCCCAATTAAGCCTGTCTTAGGCTTTCTCCACATCTACCTTAAGAATTACATTTTTTATTCTGCTTTTATTATCCAAAGCATGAACCATTTCCTGAGCTAGAAGAATATTATCGTTAATGACTCTACCCTGCACAAAACCAGATTGATTATTAGACAACAATTTAGGAAGGAAGCAAATAAGTCTAGAATTGAGAATCTTAGTAATAATTTTGTAAGAGACATTACATAAGCTAATGGGATGATAGTCACTCCAATGCGCGGGGTTATCCTTTTTAGGTATCAGTGTTAACGTAATGACCGTAAAAGCCACAGGTATTGTCCCCCCATTGAAAAAAAATCAAGAACAACATAAAAAGCATCCTGATAAATATAGTCCCAGAAAACTTGATAGAATCTAGTGTTGAAGCCATCCGCACCCACCGTATTGTTAGGGTTGAGATCAAAGACTGTGGTCTTTATCTCTTCTATAGTAGGCATTCTATCAAGGGTGTCCTTGTCTGACTCATTCAAAACTTGCTGCACAACATCAAGATTCCCTTCCTCCCGTTATTTCGAATCTGGCTCCGTTAAGAGATCTTCAAAATATTTACGCGCCGTGTGTTTGATCAAGTTCTGATCGATTAGTTCCACATCCCCTTCACGGATCATGTTAATTCTTCCCCATAACCTTTTCTTTTTAACTAAAGAGTGGAAATATTTCCTATTTCTCTCACCCTCAGCTAACTATTTGCAAGCAGCTTTCTGCGCCAAAAATCCTCTTCCATTGCCAGAATAAGATTCCGTTCAGCTATAGCTTTATTCCATTTGTTTAAAGCTTCATCTGTGGGGTTTACTTCAAAATTACGTTCAACTTCAACTTCCGCCTTCTCTGCCTCATTTGCTCTATCAAAAACGTTTCCAAACACATCCTTGTTCCACGTCTTAAGATGTTGCTGTAGACGTTTTAGCTTGTCTGCTAGTTTTCGCATACCAGAAGTGCCTATTTGTTGGCTCCAATTCTGAATTACCGTAGGCTTTAAATCATGGCGGTGTAGCCACATCTCTTGGAACCTAAAAAAGATCGGATGGGATGCAGAGTTGTTTCCCTTGTTGATGAGCAACGGACAATGATCCGAAGAACTCTTGGCTAGATGTTTGACAACTGTGTTTTCAAAAAGACCACACTAAGCTTCACTGACTAGAATTTTGTCAAGGCGCTTCCATACCTTTTTATTTGTCCAAGTAAATGGTGAGCCTTCAAATGGAGGTTCTATAAGTCCACATTCAGTGACGAAATCTCCAAATTCGGTCATAGCTTGGTAGTCCAAATCCCGCGCATCTTTCGCCTCATCTGAAGAAATAACTGTGTTAAAGTCCCCTCCAATGAGCTAGGGAACATTGCTATTGTCACGATGGCTAAAGTTTTCCCATATATCCCTCATAGCGACTGTGTTGTATCGGGCTTGCACTATAGTTCAGAAGAAAGGTTTGTCTAAAGTTCTCTCGGTTATGCGCATGTCTAGGAATTGTTTGTCATCGCTCAGGACCTCCACATGGATTCCCTCGCACGAAAAAAAACCAAATATGGTTAGATCAATTACTAATAACTTTGTGAAAATGAAATTTACGACACATATTATGAGGGACTAAGTTAATCATCGGTTATAAAATAGTAAAGAATTTAAAATTATTTTTAAAGCAGAAATTTTTAAGAGCACGACAATGAGCTGGCTTGCCCATTCCCCTAATATTCCAAATCATCGCTTGTTCAATCATTGTAAACCACTAGTGATGGCCAATGACTTAGTCGTTCCTTTAGAGGCCATGTTGTTGCTCTTTGGAGCTCTACCACATCTTTTCTTCTGAGCCAATGGGGTGAAACCATCATTTCCCTCACCGTCGGAGCTTATTGGCTTGTGGAGAGCAAGCTACTTTAAGTCTTTTAGGTGATCCCCCTCTTACCCGGGGGGTGTGCTTCAGGTTCACTGACTTCTTGTGTTTCCTTTTCTTTTTCAGGTTCACTGACTTCTTGTGTTTCTTCTTCTTTTTTAGAGTTAGAGGTATCTCCTTCATAATCTTCTCCCCCATGTAGAGGGTTTTCGTGTATTGTCCCCAGATTCCTAGTATGTGCCATTGTCTCTGAGTTATCATTCCTCTCTTCAATGATTTTCGTATTATTTTCCTCCTTTGGTTGAGTTTTCTCTTTCCAGATAAGCTCATTCGGAGATGTCTGTTTGTTGTGTTGGGTCTCTTTTTGATTTCCTGTATTGTTTACTATTTTATGAAGCTGTGGCGCCTTTTCTTTGGAAACTTCTGTTGCAGATTTAGTTGCTGCTTCACGCTTTTCCTGAATAACGTGCCTCAGGTCCTATTGATCTTCTGGATTATCAATATTAATCAAGTCATGACAATATTTCTTATCATGCCCCAATCTAGAGCACTTCAATATTAATATATAATCTTCTGTATAAGAGTACCACCATTAAAGCCTATGCTTATTTTCGTCTTTAGCGGATTTAGTAAATCAAGCTCCACACAGGTGCGTGCGTAGTTAGGTCGATTGCAATCAAAAGTACCTTCATCGTAACCTAGGGGTTCTCCAATCTGACTGACAATATCGTGAAAGATGTCCGGGTTGAAAAATTGAGTCTTCAGAGATGGAAGTTTAATCCAGATAGGAGCGATTGAAGATTCAATCTTGGATTGAATGTCGGTGTCCATTTAAGGACCCTCATTGGATAGCCATCAAAGTTAATAATACGTCGTAACCAGATTTTGGAATAATCCTCTTCGCAGCTCAATCTGATAAGAAGATGTTTGATGTTCATCACTCCTAGTTTAAACTCTCCTTTGAGTTCAAGCTCCATGAAGAGCTCATGAAGGCGAGCCTGGTAGGTATCCGTGTAAGAACTTGCTGGCCAACGCAAACCTAAAAGGTTTGGATAACTCATTGATTTCCTCATCGAAAAATTGGATATGTGGGATCCCGTTGCGTTCTATGACTACTCCGTAGGACTTCCTGTTAGCCGACTTATTGAAAACATGAATCTTTCCAACCCGACGAATGACAGGTTGTTTAGCCGTTGTTGTTGTTACTGCAGCATAGGAACGTCTCGGTTGAGGGACAACCACAGGTTCATCCCCCTGAGACATTGCCGAGGTTGCGTTAGCCGCTTGCGGCTGCCAGAGCATAGGGTAGGATTAGGGTTAGGGTTTCAGAGAGGTAGAGAGTTTTTTTTATCTACTTCAAGTTTTTTTATTGAGCATGGGTATAACCCCCATTTTAATTAACTAAACTACAGTGAACCCCCAAGGGCATGACATAAAATTTTGACCAACGCCAATAGGGTTAATTTCGGACTTTCACAAATATTTTTGCTGACATCATTAAATTTTTTAATAATTTTGGGGGGTTAAATGTACTAAAGAAACTTTAGAGGGATGGTGTTTGTAATTATATATAAAAGTGGTTATCAACTTTAATTACCCTATTTAATTTGGGGATTAGGAGTAATTAACTCTATAATTTGTATAAAACTTATGGGAGTGTGTAATATGTTACATTACTTAGAAAAAAAAACTTTTAACTATTTGAACCAGCTACTTTTTTTTTTCAACCAAACCGTTCAATGGACCATGGGAAATTTAACGAGGACCTCCCCCCTCAATTATTAGCAAACTCAAATAGATACAGTGAGATGATCCAATCGTCAACAAGAGAACAATTATAGAAGTGCCCGCGAAAGTAAAACCACCTAGATAAGATCGGACAGATGTTTAAAGCAATTGAAGTTGCATTAGAGGATGAACCAGAGCGAACCACAATTACGGCAACCAAGCTAGCGGCTTAGCACCAAGCAACGATAATCGAGTCAACCACCAGACATGAAGAGAGATTCAGGCTAACTTTAGTCAGTGGCTTAGTCCCCATTCGGACTGACTTAGTAGACTTGCTGCTTAAAACCTAATTAGGGCTAACTGTGGAACACAGTATACTATTACAAGAAATCATAATTTGAACAAGCCTACTACCATTCTCAATTTTAAGCCAAGGGCTACTATTGTAACACCCTGCTCGTCCGGCCGTACAGGTATGCACTTACGAGAAGGCTAAATGCACATTTAAATTATTTATTTATATAATTATATGCTTATTTTGATAATTAAATAATTTTCTTAAATTAATTTGAATTATTTATTTAATAATAAAATTGAATATTTAAATGTTTTAAACTTTTAAACTTGTTTTTAATTCGTTTGAGTACCGAATTATTTCCAAATTTTACGAAAATTTAATATGCATGAGTTTTACGTGTTATGAGTTTGCCTATATGCCCGTTTTTCATTTTTGGACTTGTTTGATATGGTAATGCGCCATATTTTATATGTTAGGGACACGAGGGCCCAACTAGTTTTAGTGCGCCTTGTGTTCCTGAATTTATATCTTGAGTTAGGGAATTCGGATTCGAATTCCGGAAATATGCCGAACTCGTGATGAAATTTGGGAGCTATGGCTGTGACACCCCGATTTCTCCGATCGGCTGAGCTGGCGACGTTTCAATTTCCTTGTGTGTATTAATTATTTAATTTACTTTTATTTATTGTTTAACGTGTTTATTTGCTTTAATTCTGTAACTCCGAGCGTTGCGGGGCCCTATTTCTAACTCTTTAAGAGTTTTGGGGCTTATTTGCAATTTTTTCTTTTAGGGGTCTTTCGGTCATTTTTTGTTCGGATGAGAGTCCTACCCTTTTGACCCCTTCAACGCGTCTGGGGCATCGAAAGGAGTCCGTAGACTCTAAGTTTGACCAATTCTGACTTTGTTTGCTCATTATGTGGTCGTTTTACTCATTCGAATTCGGATCAAATATCCGGAATCCCCCTTTTGATCAATCACAACGCGCCACGCAGTCTCTCTCCTCTCAGCTCTCTCTCTCCTGCGATTAGCACACACACTCGAGGTGTATTTACACACATAACCCAATCTCGCTCGTTTCTCGACGAAATTCGATGTGTGATTAATGGAAATCGATCCTCTCGACGAGCCCAACTTAATGACCCCAAAATCGGGACCTAAAACGCAGCACTGGCGGAGATATTGGTGGTTGCAGGTGCGGCGACGAGGTGGCTTCACCCCCGCGACTTCGCTGGCGAAATCCGACGGGTTCTGGCGAACTTTGTACGACACGCGCCCCTTGGCTCGACGGAGGACTTCCTTGCGCAACTAACTGATGCGGCGGCGCAGCCTGGAGATCAACGGCGGAGCCACACGCGCCGCTTGAAAGCGACGCAGCCGCGGCGTTGCTACTGTAGCACGGCGGGTTCTCCGATCCCGCGAGTTTTTCTGACGACCTAGAGTGGTTTCCGACAGTTTTTGGCCTCCTGAGTTCATTTTAGGGGTCGGTTTGGGATGATTCACGGAGTAGATGGCGTTTCCGGCGAGGCGAAGGTGGCGAGGCTTTGGGCCGCGATTTTGAGCTTTTCCGGCGATTTTCTAACATTGGACCCTTTACAAAAGTTGCTCAACTCGATGAGATGAAGCTAATCGTGGCGGTGGAGGCCCGAAAACCGACCGGTTACGAACCGGCGGTCCCCTTTTCTGGCGATATTTTCAGGCAATTGGTAAGGGGCTTTCGAAGGCCTCGTTACGGGATTTCCAAAGGTATATTCGGATTTTATTTTCGTTGAACGGTTTGCGTTTAATTTTGATTTTTGTTCTAGGGATTTAGTTCGGTTTTTTGTCAACGAAATCCAGTGTGTTTGGTATTTTCTGAAATTGTTTGAGGGCTTTTGTTCGGTAGGTCGTGGCGTACGTTTTTGTCCTTCCGGGGATTTTTCCGACCATCGGGGGTATTTTTCCGGCGACTATCAGCCCTGTTCCAGCGACTTCCGGTGATGTCATTTCGACGTTTCTTCATTCAACAGATTCCTCTCGTCGTGGTGAGTCCAACGCCACTTTTCATTCGTTGTTTGGACGTTTGGTTTATTTTATATGAATATATTTGTATATTTGGGAATTATATGATTTAATTGTTATATTTGCGAATAATTAGTTCATTGTTGGATTGGTCGATGTAATTGTATTCCGTTGTATATGAAAATTACGTATTTGATGAAATGTGAATTGTATCGTTGATTTGAATTGTAATTGAGCTCCAATATGTTAATTCGTTCTAACTGTTTATCATATTAATTGTAAAATTTGATCGGGTACACTTGTTAAATTAAAATTATGAATTGCGTAAAGTTTAAAAAAAAACTTGTTATGATATACGAAATATATGACTCTTGATTTGTTGGAATTATTGTCTCGATTATGCCTATTTGCTTGAGAATACCCTTCTTTAAATGTGTTGATGTAATATTGGAAACTAAAATTGATAATGAATTATATGAAACTTATGTATTAAATTTGAAGGAATTGTTAAGTATACCCTTTGTTGAGAAAGATGTAAGTTTCACAAATAAGTAATTTTGAATAAATTGATATGAACCCCTTATACGATAATTGAATTGAATTAGTTTTATATGATGTTATTAAGGACTTTTTATTTAAGAAATGTGTTAATTGTACAAGGATGAATTGGGTAGGCAATGAACGAATTAATATGAAACAATATGATTTGTATTTTATTTCTATCTCCCCTATTTGCGTTATTTGTGCACACAAAACGTGTCCTAATGTGAAATATGATTTTTATGGAATTATTTGATAACTTGTTTTATGTGAATTGAATATGAATTTGAATTCTGCTTACGCGACTGCATCTTTTAAGTGTTTAAGCATTGCCGTGCGTCTTTGTTGGTTTTGGTTTGAGTCTGAGTGTTTTGTTTGATGTGCTCAGTCGTTCAGGGGTTCTTCAAGGAGAGTCTGTTAGCTATTGGAGTTTCTGTGGTTCTGCTTTGCTCTTGTTTCCATTTTCGTCGGTGAAAGGTGAGGTTATGTTATAATTAAACCCTATGATTTATGCCCGTATGCCGTGTATGCGAACTATAGCCTCTTTTGTGTGTATGCTTTGATGTGATTTGATTCAATATGTTTGGTATCGCTCAACTACGCTTCAAACCGTGTACCTCATATGAATCGGGAGATATGCGCATCGGATTTGGTTATGGATTTAACACGGAGATGTATGTAAAGCGTAGTTGTAGCAAGGTAAAGGAATGTATCTTTGTATGATTTGTGCATTTTCATTAGTAGCGGGATAGGTATGTTTCCTTATGAATCTTATGAATTGCTACGATTTGGGCCCTGAGGTGTGGGTAAGGGTAACCCAAGACGACCATCGGGGGGCCGGTTATGACCCCTGTGCACACGCTCCATATGAATCCAGGACTGACCCAGAGCTCACCAGGAGGTTTGGTTGAGCAATGGGAGCCTGAGGGTTTGAGTGTACGCGCTCCCCTCAATTGTTTGGATGGTTAGGGTCGCGCAACCCTTCCCTCACCGGAGAAGGAGGTTATATGCTTTTGTATGAATCCTTATGAATTTATATGTTTCATTTGAGGAGCCCAGGATGGGATTTGTTTACTCGTACCGGTCGAGTTTTGTATGTATGTTCGTATGTTTGATTCGTTAGGGTTGTGAAACGGGGATAGATTTCTAAAGTAAGATAAAATATGCATCTTTTGATTATGTAAGCATTTGAATATGATTTGATTCAATATGAACTCTTTGAATACGAACGCTTTAATATGATTTGAATCCATTTAAATCAATTTGAATTAATTTGTTTTGGTAAGATTTGATTTGAATCCATTTGAATCAATTTCAATTAATTTGTTTTGGTAAGATTTGATTTGAATCCATTTGAATTGTAATTTGAATCCGTTAAGCCTTAATTTGTTCCGCTTTTGATTTGAATCCCTATATGTATGTATCACGGACAAATCTTTGGTATACAAAAACTATCCCCGAATTCATGAACCATGCATGTGCTTGACATATGCTTTGCTCCTATATATCTATATTGTGTGTGCACAACCCCTCACTCAGTCAAGTGGATCGACTGACACCTCTCCCTCCCCAATCTTTTTAGTTTGCAGGTTTAGCTCAGAGTTGGAGCTAGGCGAAGTTGAGTCTTCTGTGTCAGTCAGTTCGAGTCTGTATTAAGAGTTTGCATATGCATTTGTATAAGAATGAATTTGATTAGTTATGTAAGATTTTATTCATACGTTTATGCTTTGTTATTTTATTTGCCCTTGCCGGGCCTTGCTTGTGAATCAAAAGAGGCCTGAGGAGCCCAAATTTGTTTATGTTTGTATGTTTAATTTACTGTAGGCCCGTGGCCATTACATGCGTATAAATTTAGCTTCCGCTTTTGCACTCTTGGAGTTTGGTTCAATTTGGCAGGGTCTAAGTTCCGTCTGGCTTAGGAAGTGTTTTTATTTGTCACCCGTTCTCTATAGCTTGGTGCAAGTTCGGATTTTCTATTTCGTCACTCGTGTCGGGCTGTAGTGCGGGGGATGTGGTGCCTCACGTACGAGATGCTACATTGCCCGGATGTGTTTCCGGAGAGTCTAAACACTTTGCCTCCAGATCAAGAGATTGCATTTGTAATATCTTTATCCGGGATCAGAACCATACTCTAAAACACCTTATCGGATGGCACCGACAGAATTGAAGGAGTTAAAGGTTCAACTTGAGGAGTTATTGAAGGTTGGGTATATTCGACCGAGTTCCTCATCTTGGGGCGCTCCGGTTCTATTTGTTAAGAAGAAGGATGGATCGTTAAGAATGTGTATAGATTATCGGGAATTAAACAAGATGACTATCAAGAATAAGTACCCACTCTCCCACATTGAAGATTTATTCGATATTTTACAAGGATCAAGGGTGTATTTGAAATTGGACTTGAGGCAAGGGTACTACCAACTTAAAATCCGGGAAGAGGATATTCCGAAGACGGGATTCAACACCCGGTACGGGCATTACGAGTTTATGACCATGCCATCTGGATTAACTAATGCCACGACGACTTTCATGGATATGATGCATCGGATTTTCCGGCCCTACCTCGATAGATTCTTGGTTATTTTTATTGATGACATACTTGTGTATTCAAGGACTTCAAAAGATCACGCTCAACATCTCAGGTTGGTATTAGATACTTTAAGAGAACATCGGCTATATGCGACGTTTAGTAAATGAGAATTCTGGATCGATCGAGTAACTTTCTTATGCCACATCATTTCTAGTAAGGGGCTTGAAGTTGATCCTTCAAAGATCGAAACCGTTCTATAGTGGCAGAGTCCGAAAAATGCCTCTGAGGTAAGAAGCTTCTTGGGTCAGGCTAATACCGAGGATTTATGAAAAATTATTCAAAGATTTTCGCTCCATTTACCTAATTAACGAAGAAGGAAGTCAAGTTTGAGTGGGACGAGGCATGTGTGGTAAGCTTTCAATTATTGAAGTAAAAATTAAAAATGGCACCGGTATCAGCAATTCCTGAAGGAACAGAGGGTTATACAGTTTACACGGACGTGTCGAAGGAAGGATTGGGATGTGTGCTGATGCAACATGGAAAGGTGATTGCTTATGCCTCTAGAAAGCTTAACGAGCAGGAACAGAATTGTCCCACACATGATCTCGAACTAACTGTTGTGGTCTTTGCTTTAGCGAAATGGAGACACTATCTATGGAGTTTCATTCGAGATCTTTACCGACCATAAGAGCCTCCAATATTTATTCTCTCAGAAAGATCTAAACAAGAGGTAAAGGTGTTAGCTGGAATTTCTTGAAGATTATGATTGTACGATCAAGTATCGTCCCGGCAAAGCCAACGTGGTTGCAGATGCGTTGAGTAGGAAGCTAGCGTGTCTAGGGTGAAAGTGGAAAATAAGGTTGAAGATGAGTTAGAGCCTATTATGATAAAGGCTCGTGTCTTTAATATTTCCATTCAACCTGTTCTTAAGGAAAGATTATTTGAAGCTCAAAGAGTCGATCCCAAGGTTCAGAAATTGGCAGAGAAAGTTAGAGCGGATCCAGAGTGCCCGTTTGTGTTTGATGATACTGGACTTTTGAGATTTAAGAATAGAGTGGTGGTACCAGATGAATTGAAACGGCTCATTCTTGAGGAAGCTCACCGATCAACTTATTAGTTACATCCCAGAGGGAATAAGATGTACAAGGATCTAAAACAATATTATTGGTGGAATGGATTGAAACAGGATGTGATCAACTTTGTGAAACATTGCATGACTTGTCAGATTGTTAAAGCAGAACTTCAGAAGCTATCGGGCTACTTCAACCGTTACCTAATCCAGAATCAAAGTGGGAACAGACAGCAATGGATTTTG
>JBBMKE010426278.1:0-10605 GCA_037834125.1 Lippia alba | reverse complement strand
CGATTAGGCCCCTCCAAGGTTGTGAGTCAAGCGGTTTAGTCCCCAGATTACGTGTGATTGCAAACAGGCCCCAAAAATAATTCTCACAATAAGAAAATTGTCCCCAACTATTAAAATTATAAGTTAACCCACATAAATTAAATTAAGGAACAAATAGGTATTAAACACATATTTTAATTAAGTCCACATATTCTCGTAAGATTGTAATAGAGCCAAAGAAACAATTTGAACGTAAAAGAAATTAACTCAGGTAAGTGCAGAATTAAATAAATAATCGTTCTGAGCGTACGAAAGCGACATCATATCTTGTTCCAAAAATACGGGATGTTACATCAGTTTACTGATTGAATGAGGGGTCTAAACAAACACATTAAATAATATAGAGCAGAACACGAATTAAACAAAATATTATGAACTGGGAGTAGGATTTTCATATAAGGGGGGATTCGAATTGTAATTACTCAATTCGTAAGGGTGTACATGTAAAGATACTCATGTAGTAAAATTCGGACGGTATATTGAATCGAGAACAATTATTGATTATTGATTTTATTAGTTCAATCATCGATCAAATCAGTGTGACATCATGTATATAATTATATAATATTATAAAAATAATAAAATAAGTTAAATAATATAAACAAATAAATATAAATTTAAAATCACTCTCAATTGCTCGTTAATTTTCAAATAACATCTCTCATAATAAATTTTCAAATTATAAATCTACGGACATATAAATAAAATATCTAACTAAATACTAAAATAATCAAACATTTATCAAATTGACAATATAGATAAAAAATTAATTTAACAAATATCATATTTTTTACAGTGAAAGAAAAAAAATAAAAATGTTACATGTATATTTATATTTTTATAGGTATATATTATAAAAAATAAAATATTTAACACTATCATGTTTGAATTGAATTCTTATACCATATTATAATACTTTTAATCATAATTAATATTTTTGAAAACTCAATTTTTAATTATAATATAATTTATATATTTGGTGAGCTTATTTTTCAAAAAGATCAATAATTTTTTTTAAAATGTTAATAATTAATGTAATTCAATTGGTTAGGTTGGACTATTTGGTACTTGGCCGAAAGGCTCTTGAACGAAGTAATAAAAAATTATTGAAAAATTCTATTTTAAATTCGATTAGATTAAATTTTGCAAATTAAAAAAATAAATATATTACATTTATTTTCTCATTAAATCGATTTCCAACCAAATTACCCTAAATTATCTTCCTAGTCAATAGCTGCTGCATTCAATGTTTCGCACTTTCACTCTCCGGCATTGACTTCAGAATAACTTGACTTTCTTTCTTCTTTTTTCCCTAACCAAACAAAGAAATCTGTTCCTAGTCGATAGCCGCTGCATTCAATGTTTCCCACTTTCACTCTCTCTGTCATCGACTTCAGAATAGACTAACTTTACTTTCTTTCTTCTCTTTTCCGGTTTTCCCCAACCAAACAAAGAATACTTGCACAGCATGAAGGATTTCAAAACCCCCCACTAGATTTCTATCCTCACGAAATATGAATAATAAGCGGACTGAATTAATGTAATGAATGGAGCCAGTGTTTTATACTTATGTGTTGATTGATGATATTTTTTATTTTAAAAAAATACTTAGAAGTATAATCAATTGGAATTTGACTGAATCGGTTTAGAAGCAAAATATTCATTTTGGTAAACAAGAACGCATTAAATCAAGAGTAATTCATTTAACATCTTTAGTTTATACACACATCCATCAACCTTATGCATCATACAACAATGGCTTGCACCATGAACTACGCAGCCAATTTTTTTTCTTCTCCTCCCAAAAAAGGAAAAATCTTGTGAATTACTTTTACTTGTATCCAGAAATTAAACCCATTACGTATAACAAAAAAGAACAACAAAAAGCACAAAGCTTCAGAATACCAGAATCCCATAATCACTTCCCCTTAGCTTTCCTCTTCTCCAGAAAGAAGAACACCCCCAGTGACACAACCGAGAAAGCCGAGAAGCAAACCGACGCAATATCCAGCGAAACATGGCGGCCGGACACCGCCTCGACACTGAACAAATTAGTCGTCTTCTTTGCATCCGTCGTCTGCCCGTAAGCCACCTCCTCCTCCTGCGAATTGAACACGTACGCCCTGATGAAGTACGTCGCCGTCGGCACATCCCTCTGTATCGTCCATGTGATCGTGTTGTTCGTCGCGCTGTACGGCCGCGCCACCACCTTGTGCTGGCATGTCTTGTCTTTCTTCAATTCATCGTTTGTTTTCCTCCACCCGCGATCCTTCTGGCTCACGGGGGCGTAGCAGAGCTTCACCTTCACCGTCTTGTAGTCGGAATCTGTCCCCGCCGGGAGGCTCGAGTTGAGAGACCATGATATGGTGATCTTGTCTTCTCCGCCTTTCAGAACTGCACAACTCAATTCATACCCAAGTTTAGAAGTATATATATATAGATATTGATAGCTTGTATTTATGTTGTCTCAATTATCATTTCAACTATCAATCTCTCCTATAACGATATCTATGCTACCCAGTATTGTCATAATATCAGCCAAATTCGTCCTTTTAACTAACTGAGGAAGAATTTGCAAGTTAATAAAACCCAACGGTTGAATTTTTCATCTCCAAGGAAAAATACTCTATCTTCTATCAGAAAAATTCTCAATTCTCCTTTTGGTGCTTCGACTCTTAAATAAAGTTCTTGCTTGGCCAATTCAAAGTTTGGAGAAGGTTTTTTACTAACAAATTCCATTCGGGGTTTTTTATTCTATCAAAGCTTCGGATTTCTAAATTTTTACAAGGTCCCCCGGAATTCCTTATATATATATATATGTATGTGCATAATTTGATGGATTTTGAGTTGTATTACCTTGTCCTGCCTGAGCTGAGGAAGTGACGACGAGGGTTCGCTGCAGAGACGAGAATGAAGTAGCAGCATAGGAGGCAGATGCAAAGCAGGAGAGCAAGATTGAGGCGATGAGGAGATCTTGAATCGCGGACGCCATTGATTTCGATTAGTTCCTAACACTGTGGGAGAATTGAAGTTTGGTGGTGAACCCGAAAAGCTTTGAATTGCTTTAAATAGGCGAAATTACAACGTGGGTCGATAAAGTCAACTTCAGTGGATCAACTTGTAGATTTTTCCCAGGTTAGTGGTGGTGATTAGCCGTAGTTGGGAAAGATTGTTGATTATTAAATGGAATAGAAGTGGCCCAAAAGGAGATTCAAAGAATATGTGTGGGGACTGTTGGATGTGTGTGTAACTTGGCTTTGGAACTCTAGGTTAGTAGTTGACTTGGCTCGATAATTATTGTAAGGGGTAAGTTGGAATTTCTGCAGGTGGGTTGAAGTTGATGGTATAGTTGATAATCATCGGATTTTAATTTGAATTGGATGATCATGAGGGTTTTATTTGATTGAAAATAGCTAATGAATCATGTTTGATTAAATTAAAATTTTGTTATTGGAATGCTTTAAAGTCCGAATTGGATTAGTTGATTTTCGAGATAAAAAGATTTAAACAATTAATTCAGGGAAAATCTCTTAAACGGCTTTCTTTAATTAAACTATTGATAATTTCGGTTACGCAACATTAATGGTACTTTAATTCTTGGGGTTTTTACTATTAATATCATGTTTCCGTCCCTACTTTGTGTGAGCATATGAGATAGGAGACGAAGAAAATATTTTATAAGTTAAATGTTAGTCTTATATATTTGTAATTTGTATTGCTTCATTTTCGTGCTAGATACATTTAGCATAGTATTATTGCACAAGATTAATGATAAAATAGCTGGCGTGGACTTATGAATGCGATGTGATCGGAAGAATTAATAAACCGAAAAGAAAAATGAAGGGTTAACTCTGAAGTCTAATCAAATATTAGAGGCACATGAGAAGCTGCAGCTCGATTAGAGTTGAAAAAGTTAACAAAAATACTAGTTTAGTAGTTTTTGACATGTTGCCAATTTTGCACACTTCTTCCGTTTCTTTTTTTCCTTTTGGGGTTACCGAATAGTCATAGTTTTCTTTTTAAAAAAATAGAATATAAAATTCTTACCCTTCTTCCCTTTCATTTTTCCTTTAATAGAATATAAAATTATGTATATTAAAAATTTTAGTTTACTTTATATAAAAAAAGTTTAATGTTCTAACTCAATAGGAACAATAACAATAACAAATGTACAAGGAATAATAGGAAAATTAACGCAGGCCGAAGCTCCAATTCCAACATATTTGTGAGTTTTTTTTTTTTTTTTTAAAAACCAGCCACCAAGGCCGAACAACTACAGTAAATCAGCAGAAACAGAGTTCAAAGCAAAAACCGGAATATCAAAAGCACCTACGCAGACTGAAGCCGCATTACGAGCTAATAAATGGGCGACACAGTTCGCACCACGCTTAATACTGGAAAACCGACACCGCAGCAATTCTTCGTATATCCGAGAACACGTTACCTAACGAAGAGAAGTCATCTTCTTCCCCGCTCAACTGCTTGATGACGTTGGAGTTGTCTTCCTCGATGATCACTTTACTCCAACCAAAATTCCGTGCAAGTTTTACGGCAGCAAGAGCCGCAAAGGTTTCAGCTACTTTTAGGTCCGTAGTATACCTCCTTCGATCGGTTTCCCACCCTACAACAGTCCCATTCTCGTCTCGTGCAACCATGCCAATTCCAATGGCCATGTCCTCCTGAAGACCGCCCCGTCGAAATTCACTTTGATCCACCCGGGGGTTGGTTTCTTAGTTATTATATTAGCATTACGTTTAATAAAATAAAAGGACTTTGTGAGCTATTATATTAGCATCACGTTTAATAAAATAAAAGGACTTCTTGAAGTTGAATATCGAATCTGATGAAGTTCTGCAACCGTATTTTCTCCGAATTGAAAAGAACACTTTGGCCTACAACAGATAACTCGGCCAAAAAATTCCCTCGGAGAATCATAGAAAATAATAACAAAAACATAAAGAAACTGACTAAACTTCCATACGGAAGAGATAAAGAACTTGAAATATAATATAATCTAAAGACAAAAGCACAAACCGTATCAAATTTGAGTAGACCTGGATCAATCCGGCGGTGGAGCATAGTATTCTCCACCGCCGGATGGAAACTTCAATTGATTGATTGCTTTGTCTTGAGTTTGAATCACGTAGATTAGGATTTTGAGAGAGTTTGAGAGAGAGGACGGCTAGGTTTTCCTGTATTGTGAATGTGGATAGTTAGGTCCGTGAGCCAAGTTTTACAAATCTATCACATTATTTTGTTTATGTCATATGTCGATACATGGTTAATTGAGTTGTTAATTAGTCATGTCAAGCCGCTAATTAGTTAAAGACACTAACCTTGTTGTTTTGGCCTAATTCTTACTTTATTGATCATGAAAGTAGCGTGGTTAATTGAGTTGTTAATTAGTCATGCCAAGCCGCTAATTAGTTAATGACACTATCCTTGTTGTTTTGGCCTAATTTTTACTTCATTGATCACGAAAGTAGTGTGGTTAATTGAGTTGTTAATTAGTCATACCAAGCCGCTAATTAGTTAATGACACTAACCTTGTTGTTTTGGCCTAATCCTTACTTCATTGATCACGAAAGTGGCGTGTTTATAGGTCAGGTACACATAATCGACTTTGAAAGAAGCTTTTATATACTTGACTGGTTAGAATTTTGAGAGCCAAGCATTTATTGAGCATTGATTCTTGTAATAAGTTCCACGAACATGTCATCTCCCCGGCTTCCTTAGTCGCATAAGTTCAGCTTCGTGTTAAGTGCTTGCTTAGTTGTTTGTCTAGTTGTTTAATTCCTCATTTATTGTTTGTTTCGTATTCTTAGTTAAGTCTTTACCTCTTCAAATCTCGTCCGGTCTTTCGATTGGTGAAATTACAAAAATAATTGCATTTGGTTTACCTTCCCTTGGCATTGACCCTAAGTGCTACAACACTTTTACTTGTACTTGGATAAGGTTTGTTTAGAACGAGCTCTCAACTACACTCAAATTCCTACACCAATTTGAAACCTACCCAGGCTTCTAATGCCCGGATGAGGTAGAATAAAGATTGGTGGCATTCATTTTCCGGGAAAGAGAGTGTGATTAGTTTAGTTAGTTTTAGTATCAACAGACATTTGCATCAACTGCATCTTCACTTGCAAGAATAATTTGTCCTTCTCTTGCTAGAGTCATGATCTTGTCGTTTAGGACGAAACATTTCTCTATCGGGTGGCTAATGACTCGATGGTATTTGTAGTACTTCGGGTCATTCACTTTTCCACTCTCCTTGAGCCGTTTTGGCTCCGGTAGTTTTATCAACCTCCTTATCAACAATTCGTTAAAAATGCGTCAAACATTTGAGTTTGGAAATGGGTACTCTTTTTCTTGCATCTCCTTTAGTGTAAGTCGACGCCTTTCATTTTGAGTAGGCTGGCTTTCAACTTTGGTTTCAATAGGTGTTGTCTTTACTACCACAGACTCTTTTGTAAAAGGCTTGAAGAACTTCTCACTCCTCCGCACATCCTTTTCATCCTTCCTTTGATTTTCAGCATAAAAGTTAGTACCATAATTTGCAATACTTAGTTCTATATCATGAGCTCGTGTAGCCAATTCGTCAAATGTACAGGGCTTGATTCCTTGCAATATGTAAAAGAACCCCCAATGCATATCTTGGATACAATTTCTATTGCAGATATCTCTGAAAGTCTATCTTTGCAATTTAAACTCAACGCTCGCCAACGATTTATGTAATTAATGAGTGGTTCATCTTTCCATTATTTCTTATTGGTAAGCTCGATCATACTTACAGTGTGGCAGGTGCTGTAGAAACGATTTAAGAACTCTCTTTCCACTCCAACTGTCGATCGATTCTGGCTCTAAATCAACATACCAATCGAAAGCATTTCCTTTAAGTGACTTCACAAATTGTTTCACCAGATGATCACCATACGTCCCTGCATTGTTGTATGTTTCCACAAAATGGGTGATATGTTGCTTCGGATTGCCCTTTCCATCGAATTGCTGAAAACTCGGTGGCTGATAACCCAAATCCTCAAAGAATCAATGTGTTTGGTGTATGGCTTTGAATATGTTGGATAGTTTAGGGAGGACCCACCATATTGAGTTCTAATTGTGTTGGTTATCATATTTTGCAGCTCTTGCACAGATAGGGCGACGATGGATGCGGTGGAGTGATTGTGCTCATGTTGATGAGATAAGTCACTTGCTTTCTATCCATGGTGGCTTAAGCTGAAAGAGTCTGAGGGTATGAGTAGACTATCCACGATCACCATTTTCTAACTTATTCATAAGTTGAGCAATTTGGAAGTCTTTATCCTCCACAGTCTTTTGCAAGTTAGCTATTGCTTGAGTCATTTGGGCTACTCGTTCTTCGAGAGTCATAGTCCCCGTCTTTTCAGTAAAATGAGTTTCCTTTGATTTAGTTTCCCTGGGAGTAGAAAGAATTAAACCATCCGACGATTTCGAGTCAAAGTGACCATCTATGGAAGACTCTGAATTTTGGTTAGCTTCCTTATTATTCTTCGGTTTAGGTTGGTTTTTGGGAGTCATCGAGTATTCGTTGAACTTTGATATGGAATGGAAGAAATGGGAGGTAAGATCGATCCCACTGGGCGTGTCAATCTGTTTGCACTAAAAATTCGTGTTTATTGATTTTTAGTCAATATCGAATAGATAATACAAAGTATTTGATAATCAAATCAAAGTGGTATTCAATCTTCAGTTTGATCCTCTGATTCTTCTTTCAAACTTTAAGTTGCTGGAATCTTCAATCGGTTCTTGATGAACTTGATGGTTTGATCTTCTTCAAATTCAAATTTGATTTGTAATAACGTTGATTCGTAGGTTTTTTGACTTGTTTACGAATTAAACGTTGGTTTTTGAGGGAATTGAACTTGAATAACATTAATTCGTAGGTCTTATTTACGAATTAAACGTTGACTTGAACTTGAATAACGTTAATTCGTAGGTCTTTCGACTTACTTACGAATTAAACGTTGGTCTTTTGAGTGACTTCAACTTGAATAACGTTAATTCGTAGGTCTTTTGACTTATTTACGAATTAAACGTTGGTTTTTGAAGGATGCAGCCAAGAACGCCTTTGAACTCGTCGGTAACTCCGTGGATTTGATTTGAATATGACACCGATTCGCCATAACACCGTGGATCTAGCTTGAATATAACGCCGATTCGCCGGTATAACGCCTTGATTACGGATCAAACGCCTTTATTTGGTAAATTCGGGGAAAGAACGCCTTTGAACTCCGTCGAAAGGTTTTTAGACTTTCTTGAACTTGTAGAGAGGTTTTTAGCCTTTCTTCTCCTTCGTCTTGACTTGTTTTTGTTCTATGAACCACCCCATGACCTTTTTATATAGGTGTCGGATTGAAAACTTGTGGTTCAAGTCAAACTTTATTTAATAATTATCTCTTGTATTTTTTTTGAAGAGATAATATCAAATCAAATCACTTATATTTATCTCTTTAATATTTTTATTTTTAAAGAGATAATATTAAAATAAAACTTGAGTTTGGTTGCAACTAAACAACTGATGAGATTATTTCTTAAAAATATTTAACTAATAAAATAATATCAAATTATAATCATGAATTTGAAAGATTATATATTTAATTTATTCTACTAAATATAAATATTTTTTATGAAACAAATCGTGTCAACAATGACAACAGTAAAGTTTAGTAAAAAAAATTATACTTTAACTCCTACATTAACATTACATGTAACCTATGGACTGCTTAGGAATAAAAAAATTGATTATGATCAAGGAAAGTACTTTTGGGTTTTTTTTAAAACGTTCCGTTGGCATCATTAAATTTTTAGCGAAACATAAAAAATTTGGAGTGTAAGCGTAATTTAAATTTTTTTTGGGTGTAAATATAATTATATTTAATTATGGTAGACCAACTGTAATTACTTGTGACTTTCCTTATCCCACATGGGCAAAGTACAAAAATTAAGTTGATTATCAATATCTATGTATATCTATTTTCTGTTATTATAAAAGTGCGAGTTGTATTTTGGCTTCTTGAAACTTTGTGATCTGCTAAAATACCCTCATAATAAGACTTTCAGCAAAATATGGTTAACGGTAATTTTGTAAATTTTGAATTTGATACATAAATATTATTTTTCAAAATATTTTAATCTAATCAAACTCTCAATTATCTTTAAGTCTAATCAAAATATAATTTTTATAAGTTTTTATCTAATTATATAACACGGGAAAATTACATCTAACTACCCTATATTTAGCCCTAATTACAACTTAGTCTATGATTGTTTAGAAATTATATTTTAGACCCTATCTTTTGTTAATATTTGTAATTAGACCTAATTTTTGTAAATTTTTAGGTATGATTTTGCATTTTTTGTCATGTGTTAAATGCAACACTCATAAAAGCATCCGGAACATAAGTGCACTTTTACAAATTTTGTTAATGGATTTCATGAAAACAAAAAATATAGGGACTAAAATGTAATTTCTAAACAATCATGGACTATGTTGTAATTAGACCTAAATACAGGGTAGTTGGATGTAATTTTCCCTTTATTTTAATTGCATACTTAGGTTAGAATAATTCAAAAAATCCCCTTTTAATTGTTACTTTTCGTGAATTGCTTGTAATTGTTAGAAATAAATCAATCAGTCTCTATGGATCGACCCTGTTTGCACTATACTCTGTGTTTAGTCGTTAAATAGGTATTTTTAATTATTTTTGACGGATTCGACACCTGTCATGATGATCATGCCTGCATTACAACGAGCAATATTTTCCAATCCTAGAAAATATCTTGCAGGTTCGAAATCTTTTAAAGTCATTATGCAAGAAATTCTTAACATACACTATCATTTTTATTAGAACCAACAATAAAAACATTATTCGCGTACTGTTCTAAATTCTAATAGTTTCAAAGTTTATCTGCATTGTTTCATTTATAGCTTTAGGAAATCATGCCCCAGATAGTCAGAAGCAAGGTATATATACCCAAACTTACAAGTCTTCCATGACTACATGCATACTAATTAGTTCAGATTAAAAAGTCATCGAAGTAAACAGAAAGACGTTGAATTTATGCCCAATAAATGAGAGCTGAATAATTCTAATGTGATGATTTTTCTTTCACGCGGACTACAAAATCCAATTAATTTTTTTGTTTCGCGCAAAATCCAATTAATGATTCTAGTAGTTCTTTCCGTTGTTCATACTTCAGAGTTCAGACGGTAGTAATTTTTTTAACTCAGAATCTTTTTCGACCAAATTAGTATAATAACGGATGATAATTATCTTATATTCTTCGTGAATTAATAGCTAGGGAGAGCAACCCAAATAAATGACAAGTTTTAAAGCGTCAGGATTGAAGGATCATTCGCTTGGGAACATATTATTATTAAGGGAAAATATCATTTTTAATCCTCTACGAGTGGGTTTTTCGCTTTTAGTCTTGAACTTTTCACTTGTCTCAAAATTAGTCCTGAACTTTTACCAAAAATCTCACTTTTAGTCCTTCCGTTAATTATTGGACACTTCCGTTAATTTTCTAACG
>JBBMKE010426259.1:0-10607 GCA_037834125.1 Lippia alba | reverse complement strand
ATCGGGAATATGCTTTTGTGTCTGCGAAAATGATATGTATATGTTCTCTTCCTCTGCAGTATATGCTGATATTCTGCATTTTGCTGTATCCTGTATTGACACTGTTTCAACTTTCAATGGGGTTTATTTGTGCAGATTTTTTTGCAATCTTTATTTCACTTTCCCTATTCTTCTCTTTGTGAGAGTCCTCGAAAGACAAAAATTAAGAAGTACGATCAGGGATATTGTTTAGGTTTTTGCAGGTGCAGGCTTTAACTATTCTTCTCTTGCATCAAAAAGATCGCGCTTAATTGACCTTTTAACACTACCATTTGTACAAATAAAAACACTGATACATGAGTGCCAAATGCGAGAAAAAGGCTGTTAAATCTGGAGTTGATACCATCAAAATTGATCCATGTAATGTAAATTCTTAGGCAGTGCAGGTTTTTGTAATTTCACGAATCTTGGGGGAAGTTTGTGTAATTACGTCAAACTTCAAGGCATGTTAGTGTAATTATTGTAAACTAAAAACAAAAACTGAACTAGGTGGTATAAGTACTCTTCCAATCCCGATTATCTCCGAACAGACTAAAAATAAGTACTCTTAAGCAACTTGAGCCTTGATAATAATAAGTAGCATTCTACCAATCTAGCCTAGAGCTAGGGTTTTAATTATATTCGGTTAAAGCCCATTAGAATTTTAATTCTTTCAAATTACTTCCGAAATCCAACCCAACCCTGTAAAATTCTCCAGCCAATGCCCCTGCTTCCTTTCCTATTAGGCAGCTTGCTAGGTTATTTTCTCTTCTATATATATATTTCCTAGTTCCCACAATCATTCAGACATAAGCACTTTCAGACAATATGCCTCCTAGTTGTGAAAATAATGTTCATGAACTCAATTTGTTTGCTGATTTACTTGATGTCTATGTTGCACGGATACGGACACGGCGACACGGATACGACGACATGATTTTTTTTGCGATTTTTCCACTTGAGAAGTGTTGGACACGGTGTCGGACACGACACGGCATGACAAAATGATATTTTTAGAAGTGTCGGTGCATTAGAGCTTGATGTTGTCGATGAAGGAGATAGAGCAACACCATCACCGGAAGAAATATCAGCCCTAATATTCCTTCGGGTGATATGGCGGCGGTTGTAATATTTATTCGGGTGATGTCGTTGGTCCATCTCCTTCTGGTAATATGGGAGTTCTATTTCCTTTCCCACCTCTTTCTGATTTCTTAGTCCATGTTAGCATGTGATCTACCACGAAATATTGTGACAAAACAATCAATAATAAACATATGGTGTTTTCAAGTTAGGGGTGTGTAGATGTTTGTTTTCCCATATACAAGTATCTATTAGTTTGCAAATTAAATTTCAATCTCAAAATGAGATTTAATATAACATTTTTGACCGAAGTAAATATATTTTCTTTCTTCAATTGGAATAAAACAAATCAACGGGAATTGTGTCTCGTTTTATGTTTTATTTCTTGATTTAACCCGTTTTATGTTTTATTTCTTGATTTAAAATTAATATTTCAATTATTTGTTGTGACGCCCCGTTTTCTCGCACGTACAGGTACACATCACGTGTGAGTTTATTTATTGTTTTGCCTTTATTTTCATACCTAATTGTCGCATTTCATTCCTTACTTTCATTCTTACTTGAATAATTTGATCAATTTGAATTACGTGATTATTTGACTTATATGCTTATTTGACCAATTTGAACAATTTGAATTATTTGAGTTATTTGTGAATCGTGTAAGTGGTGATTTTTGTGGTTTTGATTGCTGAGCATGTTTAACGTGATCTATTCGAGTTCTGGACTTTTCTGTATGTTTTGTTTCAATTTTGTGCCTTCGTGTGTTTAGTTTTGGACTCAAATGTTAAGTTTTGCATGTTTAGGGGTCATTTGGCAATTATGACCTAATTGAGTCCTTAGGTCGTTTCTTGAGCTAGGGAACTCGGATTTGAGTTCCGACACCTTTGTTGCGTTCCATTTGGAAAATGGGACTCAATGAGATTAACCTTGTATTTTTATGACCTCATTTCGATCCCCGTATCAACTCGTATACACCCGCGTACACTTAAATATCTTGTGGGACCCTTAGCCTTGCTTTTGGAGATTTTCTCCCTTTTTCCTTTGGACCAACCGGTCCATCTCTCTCCCCACACCCTCTCCCCCATGATTTTCAGCCCCAAGAAAGAAGAAAGAAGCCCCAAGCCAAGAACCTCCATTTTTGCTCCAAGCACCAAGCTCAAGTTCTTGATTTCTTGCATTTCTCTTCGTGGTAAGCATGTTTTCGGATTCCTTGTGTCTTGGTTACTTCATACATGAGCAAATATCATGGATTACATATGGGGATAGATGGGATTTCATATGGAGGGTTTTAAAGGGGTTTCATGGCATCTCTTGGCATGATGCATTTCCATGGCTCTTGATGCATTTATATGAGTATTTGAGGTATATTGAATGCTATTTCTTGATTATTGCTTGAATCCTTGGCATGATAGTTGTGTAGGAAGAATGTGGTATGTATGAGGTTTGTGGGATAATACAAGGGAATGTGAATTCTTGATCAATTTGTGCCTTACTTATGCTCTAGAGTTGATTTCCAAGCATGCTTGAGGTTATGAGTGGTTTTTGGACAAGATCACTTGATCCCCTTCTACCCTTCTTGTGCATTTGAATGCCTTAATGTGTAAGAGATGCAATGTGAATACTTTGATGTCTTGGTGATTGGATTTTGAATGCATTTAGACTACTTTGTATGCCCTTTTGCCGGTTTGAAGCCTTATGTGCGTATGTGAGTGTTTCGTTGAAATGTTCGTATGAATCCTTATTCCCTCGATGCTATGTGATGTCTTATATGTTCTTGAATGTGTTATGATGAATATGTATGAATTTGGGTTGGTTTTGAAGTGTTTAAGCATGCCTAAGTGTTGTTTTTGGCCGGATTGCATGAAAAATAGGGTTTTGGGTCGCTGGAGCATATCAACGACCGTTGGAACCTTATTCTTGGTTTCCAATGACCGTTGGAATAGGCATGCATGGTAGGATGCTACTGCCTTGTTTCAACGGTCGTTGGAAATAAAGAAGAGATTCCCAACGGCCGTTGGTTTAGTCTAGAGCCTCCGACCACGTTCTTTTGTCGTTTCTTCATTTCTTTTGGCTTCCTAACATGTTTCCCACTCCAATATGATTCCTAATGTGTTCTAATGTGTTTATATGTGTGTTAATTTGAATGTATTTGGATTTGGTATGATTTTGATTTGAATTTAGTAGTTATGAATTCATATTCGTTTATGCATTTCATTGCATCTCTTGCATTCATATGCATTGCCGAGCGTCTATTTAGTTCATATTTGAGTCTAAATCTTAGGTCTTGTGTTTTTTTACCTCAGCTTCCTCTTTTGAAGTTAGGAACTCGAGGTCTTTGCGGTCTTTGCTTCTTCTGGACTGCTTCTTCGCTTCTTTCGTTTTAAGGTGAGGGTTAGGATTTGTATAGTTGAAAACCTATGGCCTTTACTTGAATTGATTTGAACCCTCGCATGTGGTATATCTTGCTATTATGCATAATACGAGTGTTTTATGATATGAGTTTGTTTTGTGAATCACTCTTTGAATCTTATGGAACGATGTATACTTATGAAGCATATGTAAGCTTTGATTTGAATCCAGTACGTTTCATTTGAATCTAGCGAGCTTTGAATTGCCCTAAAAGATGGGTATTTGGTGTGTTTAATTTGAGTTCTAGGCCCTCGGATTGTGGGTAAGGGAGATCCCAGGACGACCATCGGGGTCGCCGACTATGACCCTGTGCACTTTCCCCGCGTGCTGTTGTATGGCGTGTGATCTTGAGCCTCGGTGAATAACCGGGTGAAGACACAATGTGGGCTTGCTACCCCTTGTGTATATGAATCCATTTGGGTGTGAAGGTTTGATTCCCGACCACCAAGGAGTAAGAGGATTGAATTTGAGTTTATGAATTTATGAATCAATGATGGTGAAGAATACCCGTACTCACCGGGTCTTATGTTTCTTTTGTTATGGTAATCGTCTAACGAGTTGGGTCTTTTATGTATCTATGTGCATCCCTTTTGTAAAACTTTGATTTGGATTGCAGAACCCCAACTCGGTTCACGATAGGCCCAATTTGAATCTATGCTTTGCTTCCTATATGTATTTAAGTGGTGTGTGTAGCCCCTTCACTCAGTCAAGTGGGTAGACTAACCCTCATTTTCTTCACTCTTTTAGTTGCAGGTTCTTGTGCAAGGCGAGGAGTCGTCTTGTCCTGTTCTCTTCCGAGTCTAGGTTGAGTCCTTGCATCACATTTATATCTAATTCGTTTATTTTTGTTTCTGCTAGCATGTACTAGACTCGAATTATGTATTGAGTTGTTGTTACTTAATGAAATTTTTGGGCTTGTAGCCATCTCTCCTTATGCCTATTGCTTTGTTATTTGGATCCTGTTGCTTCCACAAGTATGTTTATTGTTGTTTTCGCACTCTGTTTAGGGTCTAGCCCCACTTAGCCTAGTGTGTGCGTGTCTAGGCCTCCGTTCGCTCGGGTTTAGGCTCATGTATGGAAGTCCATTTCGTATGTGAGTTTGGACCCGGGTGCGGGGGATGTGGATGGCCCAGGCTAGGGCGTCGCATACTTCCCGACGGGAGCAGGAACTGCAGTGGCCACACCCTTGGGAGGATTACAGACTCAGCCCCTCGAAGCAGCTCAGAATGCCCTGCGAGCCCAACAGCCTCAACTGTCTCCAGCGCCGAGGGGAGAGGTGCCACCAAGAGTAGATCAACAGCCCCCGCCTCCACCACCAAATGTGGTTGAGTCCCGGGAGACAAGGAGAGGGGACGAGGAAGAAGTCCAATTAAGGGTGTTGCGGAGAGCACACTCGGGGAAAGAAAGAGATCCCAGCTCATCGACGTGCAAAACAGTTAGAGGACCTCAAGAACATAGTGCAGCAGCTCTCTTGAGTGCGGTCCCAAGTTTCCCAAGTGGGGGGTGAGGGGTCCAGGGCCGGAGACGCTCGCGAACAAAGAAAGCCACTCCCACGCGCTAGGAAGGAGCACGTAGAGAATTATGGAGAATATGACCGCTTGAGGGGGAGTACCGATCGTTGGCTGAAACTCCACCTCTCATTGATGAATTCCTCATAACTCAAGCGGGGAACGACAAGATCCCCATATCAATCAATAGGTACGATGGAACTAATGACCCTGTTGAGAATTTGAATCACTTCGTACATCTAATGCATCTTTACGAGCATCTGCTGCACTACTGGGCCAAGGTTTTTGTTACCTAGCTCGAGGGAATGACCCAGGAATGGTACAAAAAGCTGCCTCTGCGTTCAATTCGAGTGTACGGAGACTTCACAAATGACTTTACAATTTGATACAAGGGCCCCAGGAAACCCTCAGATCATTCATGGGACGGTTCAACAAAGAGATCTTATTGGTAGATCTACCATCAATGAACTTCATAAGACACATGTTGTTTCAATCTATCAACCTAAAAAACTATGTTAGCAAGGAGTTTGTGGAAGAAATGGCTAAGAGGAAGCCACGTGCCTTGCTCAAGCTAAGGGAAATAGCAAATTCCCATTTCACTCTTGTGACACCCCGTTCTTCGATCGGTAAAGGTACATTATGTGATTTAATTTCAAATTGCGTTTAGGATAAAATTTATTTAAATAATGTGGTTTAATTGTAATTATGTAATTTATTTGCATTTTGGAGATTTTGGGGATTTTGGAATCAAGCCTAGTCTTTGAAAACCAAAACAATTAAACCAGGAAAACTTTGAACCGAACCGACTAAAATAAACCCAACCGGACCCAAGACTTAAAGTCTTGAACCCATCTCTCTTCCGCCATTCTTACCAAAATTTCACTAAGGCAAGAGAAGAGAAGAAGTAGAAGAAGCTCACCCAAGCATCAACTTCACAAGTCTATATCTCCTTCGTTTCTTTGTCATTTTCCGATCCGAAGTAAGTTCTGAAATCCCCACGATCTCTACTTTATTTTAACCGATTGCTTCTCTCTTGGTTGTGCATTTTTGTTTAAGTTTGGAGAAGGTGTGGAATAGTAAGGGTTTGTAACCCCATAGGTGCATTTTGATTCTTGGAGTGATTGGCATGAGTGGCGACTTCATTTATGTGATCTTTGTGACCTACATGTTGCATTCATTGCTTGGATTTCGGTTAGGGAGTTGCATTTATTGTCTTCATCAATTATGAGTTGAAATGCATTTTATGGATTTTCCACATTTGAGCATTTGAAGCTTGGATTCTTGATGCATTTGCTTTCTATATGTTGGCATTGCATATTGTAGTGGTGTTGTTATGATTGCTTGGGAGATATTTGGTGTTTTTGGAGAAATGGTTCGGTACCTTGTTTTTCCGCAACCTTTCTGCCCAGATTTTTGGACCGAAATGGCCGTTTCGGCCCTTAGTGCATTTTCGAAATGGCCGTTTCTGCCTAGCGGGAATTTTAAAATGTGAGAGCCAAATGACCGTTTGTAATTTGTAAAGGATTTGCAAACAGCCATTTAGAATCAAAATTCTGTCGCAGAAGGTTTTGGAATGACCGTTTCTGTTTTGAACTGCATTCCAAAACGGCCATTCTGATTCTCAAAATTCATTACAGACACTTTTGAAACGGCCGTTTGGATTCTCTTTATAAATCTAAAATGGTCGTTTCAAGGCTCTCGGTTCCAGACTTGGGCCTCAAAACGGCCGTTTGCAATTTGTTCTAAATCTCAAAATGACCGTTTCAAGACCCGCTGTGACAAAATTGGATTTTCGACTTTTGCGGTTTGATTTTTTGATCCCGAAACACCTTTATATATCTTTTTTGAGCTTTAATAAGCTACTTTCATACTTCCTATTTGTTGAATGACTTATTCATGCATGATTTTGCGTTTTGGGGTGAATATATGTATGATTTCGAAACATTTGAGCATAATTAAGCATCTCATGCATGCTTTGCATTTTGTGCGTCATATTTGGTACATTTTGAGTCTAACTCTCGGGTTTTATATCCTTTTGTGTTTCAGAGCCGAGTCTTGATACTACCGAGCCTGAGGTTTAGGTGGTTTTGTTAGTCCGCTTCCGGTTCTACCTTCATTTTTGTCACAGGTGAGGTTTAGGATATTTGTATTAAATAAATGACCCATGGCCTATTGTTTATCAATTTCTCAACCCGTGTGCGATAATATCTTATATATCTATTTAGATATGGATGTTTAAGATATGAATATGGACTTGTGAGCTATCTTGAGGGTTTTGATGAAATTGATATACGGATAGGCATATGTAAGCTTTGTTTTGAAAACCCCTTTTTGTAATTTGTTCCCTTTTGAGCGAGATGTGCCCTGAAAGATGGGAATTTGGTTTGTGTGATTTATTGGGCCCCTGAATTATGGGTAAGGAGCCCTGGTACGACAAGGATCATCGGGTTTAACCTGTGCGTAATTCCATTTGAGGTATACACGTGCGACTCTTGAGGTTGGGATGATATGTGTACCTTGAGCCTTCGGTGAATAACGAGAGATGGTGTATTGTGGGTTCGCAACCCCTTACGTATTTGTATTTGTGGTAGTGAGGGTTTGATTCACGAATGCTGAGGAGTAGAGGATGGATTTAGTTTGTTATTTAATTTGTGTGATATTTGAGAAGGAGGTGGAGAGTCCCAAATCGCCAGACGTTTATTTGTTTGCTTTGGATAATTATGAATTGAGATAGGAATTTTTATACGTATTAGTTTCTTTTGAAAATGTTTTGGGTAAAACCCTAGCTCGGTTCATGATCCTCACTTTGTTATTTAATTTACTATATCTATATTTGGTGTGGGTGTGCGTTAGCCCCCTCACTCAGTCGCGTTGTTTAGACTGACCCTCTCTCTTTTCCCCCATTAGAGTAAGTTTTTGGTCTCGAGCTAGGCGGGGAAGTGCATCAGTGTGTCGTACCAAGCATTTTAGGCCGAGTTGCACATCATATGTATTCGATTTGATACTTTTGAATACTTGTTATGGATAATTTGTATACTACTTATTATTTTGGCCCTGTGGGTAATGTATATCTTGTGCTCTTGCCGAGCTTTGCATGTGATCCTTTATGCTTCCACGTTTTATTTGTTTAATTGCTTTGCGCGCTCTGTCGGTTTTAGCCCTGCTTAGCTTAGAGTGTGGGTGTAGGTCCTCGTTCTCTTTGATTTGAATTAATGTACTAAAACTCATTTCGTATATGGACTCGGATCTAAGTGCGGGGGATGTGGATGACCCACGCTCGGGCGTCACATCCCAAAATGGTATCAGAGCTTCGGATGCAAAGCCGGAGCTCTAGTGTCGTGTTAGGTTTGTCTAGGTCGTGCGGTCTAGGACAGTGTGATTTTGTGAATATTACTTGATTATTTGATTAAATTTTTATATGAATAATTGTTTAAATATTTTAGTTATTGTACACATGAACATGTACTAACCCTCACGCATGTATATTTGAATTCTTTCTATTATAGGATGCCTCCAAGAAGATACCACCGCCGGGATAGGTCCCCCGATCACCGCCACCATAGAGATCACTCCCACCTCGGAACAACGCACCACCTCGGAGGGAGCCCGAGGACTTTATGGAGAGATTAGCCACCTACCTAGACAACCGGGCTCAAGAGAGGAATGCTCACCTGAGAGAAAACAATGGAGGAGGTCATATCACCGCCCTTCTCCGGGAGTTCAAAGGGCAAAACCCATCGGTCTTCGTGGGTGGCAATGATATTCAAGCCGAGGAGTGGCTCATACAAACTAATCGGATATGGAACCTTATCCCGTGTGGAGAAGCGGAGAAACTACAATGCACACTCACTATGATACAATGCCAATCTTATAGTTGGTGGACTAGTGTGCAAGGGAAATTGGAGGCAACGGACAAGGAGATCACTTGGGAAGTTTTCAATCGAGAATTCCGAAACAAGTATAGTCCCTAAGATATAAGGAATCGGCGTTTGAGGGAGTTTATGGACCTCAAACAAGGAAGGATGACCGTCACCGAGTACATCAACGAGTTTGAGAGGCTCTCTCTGTATGCCCCCAATATTGCTAACGTCGATGAGAGAAAAGCCTCCCAATTCAACCAAGGGCTCAATAAGGATATCAAGGATGCATTGGAGGCTTCCAATGTAAGCACTTGGGCGAAGGTGATGGAAAAGGCACTTCAAGTCGAGGAGAGGGTTCTTATGCGGAGAAAGTCTACACCTTCCGGATCGGGCTCGAGTTACCTAATACTCACCCTTCCCCGCGAATTGCGTACCAATACTTGCGTACCAATTCTCCAAAATTTTGCGTACCAATTCTCCATGGTACTCGAATTGGTACTCCAAACGTGACTTGCCGATTTTAGTTCCAACAAATGAAACTATCAGTGATTTTTATAAAAAAATATATGTTTTTTGGTCTGTTATTAGTATGTAGGATTACTTTTACGCAGAGTTTATAGTCGAATTCCTAAGATCTTTATTGATAAATATAGTTGTATTCGTTCAAGAAAAATATTTAATAAAGTAATCAGTAAACGAAAATGTATATATACATATATATTTGTATATATTCCTTCATATAATTTTTATTTATATCTCTAATTTGGTGTATTTATAGAATAAGAATACCGACTAATCATTATAAACGTATCGCGTACCCAAATAGCGTATCAACTAAGCCTACTCTCAACGTACCAATACTTTAGCACACTAGCGTATTGCGTACCCGTACCGCGTACCGGAGAGTACCGCGTATTAGGTAACTATGCCCCATCGCCATTTTTGAGCCCTAGGCTTTGAGTTTTCTTTGGTTTTGAATTTTGAATGGGTATGAGCATGAGAAGGTGTCCCTTATATAGTCGAAAAAAGTTGGTGATGTACAGGTTGTGTCCTTGTATGTAATTCGAATAGATGAGAACGACAGAGTTGACCTATAACAAAAGAAGCCAATTCAAATGCAAGAATAGTTACGAGCACGTCTATAAAATATCATGGAATGTGTTAGTTGCTTTACAAATTAATTAAGGATACCATTCCAGGCAATGCCATATTAAAGATTATTTTGTTAACAACTGTTTAATGTAGGCCACAGTTTACTCGTGCCTGTATTATACACGAATTATTGATTAGCATATATATGTAATAAAGTCAAAATTTGTCTTCTGCAAAATTTATGTACATAATTGTAGAAATTGTCATCTTAACTACAGCAAAAATATGACAAGTCAACAATGTTCCATTTGATGTTAAATCCAAGTTATGATCTAAGTTTTGACCATTTGCTTTCCGTGGGTAGTATTGGGATGTGGATGAGTCTGAGCTTTAAAAAAATTGAGAAAATTACATTTTTAGTCCCACAAGAAATAGGTTGATTTTTTTTTTTTGTCCTGTAGTTTTTAAATCGTACCGCACTTTTAGATTTTCGACAAATATATTCCCAAAGTCTAAAAAATTTTATTTTTGACAACAATTATGTTAACTCATGTTTAATTAACTTTTTTTTAATACAAATTGTTATAACTATAATATAAATATAATTAAATATTATTATAATGATTCTTGATTATGCTAT
>JBBMKE010426248.1:0-10607 GCA_037834125.1 Lippia alba | reverse complement strand
GTATAACTTATCCATTAATCGTTATTTTCAAAATGGCCCCAAAAGTTTCTTCTTTTACAAATCGAGCTAATTACATTGGCTTAATGATTTAAGCACGCCACGTCAGATAATAGGCGAGAAAGAAAAGGGAAAAAGAAATTGAGGGTTATCCCCCTAAAAAAAGACTTCGGCGTCCCTTAGAGCCTAATTCCCTCTAGAATTCACGCCATAGCCACACTCGGCTTCTTCGAAAACCACCACTGTCATCATCATCATATCACCAACATCAACACTTTCTTCGCACACACACGCCAGAATCGCACCACCACCACAATAACAAAATCGCACCACCAGCCCTAAAATCACGCGCACATACACCCACCAGATCTCGGACTTTTTTGAATTTATTCTTGAATGAATCTTCTGAGTTTCTTGGGTTTTCAAAAAAAAATTATTTCATGAAGGAGAAATAGATGACGTCTTATGGTGGGCACAGTAGCAGCAGCACCGTCTTTCCCTACCCCTCGAATTTTCTGCACCCATCGCCACCCTCATGCCACCAACGTCGCAACCACCACCGGCAGTCACCGTCAACCTCACCGCAATGCCACCATCATCACAGCTATCGCCAAAACAGCACCGCCGCCCCCAGATCTGGCTCCTATTCATAATCCCCACCACCATTGCCTCTGGTTCTCCACCGTCGCCGTCAGATCTGGGGATATCGAGGGTGGACTCTAGATTGGGGCGAGACGGCGGTGTATTTTGGAAGGGAAGGAGGGTTAGTCGCCTTGGGAGAATGGTGGCCGTGGCGTTATGGGGTGGTGGGAGAAGGTGATGGTGGTGTTGTTTGCAGTTACGGCGGTGCTGCTGCTTGGCCAAAACTTTTTTGGATCGATTATGTTTAGGGCATTGGACATATAATTTTCATCAAATGAAAACATTATGTGTTTATTAATATCATATAAATATAATGTAATTTAAGAAAAAAATGAATCATATATTAAAGGAGATGATGTGGCAGGAGTATTAAAAAAATTTGAATAGGATGTCATGTGTCAGCTAGCTGGCATTAAAATCTGATGTGTTTATTAATTGTGCTTCCATGTCATTAAATACTATAGGTTTGCAGTTTTCCGGTGCCCCGTCAGTTAATTCCGGTGAATTTTTCCTGAAAATGCCAATTTTTTGGAGTTATTGTCCACTTTTGTCCCGAAAAAAATATCCCAAGCACGCTAGTTGGGGGTAGTTGGTATCCTTGTTTAGTAATTTTCCCCTGAAAGATGTATCACCAAATATATACAAAGGTGTTTCAATGGAGATGACTCCAGGTGGCAACAATCTATGCTAACTACATTTTGACTAATATTACAGTTGTATTAATTTACTAACAAGTTGAGGAACTAATCAGGTTTTCCAAATTTACATGCATCTTTTGAGGGTTTATCTGCTAATAGAAAGATTGATGTTTTGCTCTATGAATTGTGTGTCGCCCTATACAGTTCTGAACTAAGGAGGAAGGACAAGAAATGAATCACTAGTGAAGCTACAAAAGCTCTAGTTTTGAGAGGTCATCAACAAAGCAAATCAAAGGGAAGATAGAGAGAGCAAAGTCAAAAAGTAGAGTTACCAATTGGAAGAAAGATTGTTTAAAATAGATGAAAGAAAATACTCTGCAAGACGTTAATGTAGTCAAGTGTAAAAATGATGCAGAGTCAGTTATTTATTTAATGGCTTCACCTTCAACGGCATATGTGTGTTTGGATGAGAAATGGATGTTGGGAATGCGGGAGGAGAAAAGGAGGCGATACGACAGTTGTTTGTCTGGATTGATCATCATCGGGTCTAGTTAGGTTATTACAAGAAAATGTTTTCGGAGATGAATACGGCAGCGGGGTGGAGGAAGGCCCGAAAGGGAGAATTTTCTGGCGGAATTGTTCAGGTGAAGATGATTGTTGTTAACGAAGGAGAGTTTCTCATGTATTTGGATGAATTTTTGCTTTCGTGTAATGGTTTTGGAAATGGTAAGTACCATAAAAATGTGGAATTTTTGTATTGACAATAAAATTTAAGATTAATTACACTTAAGACCATCCATCCATCGAATATAGTATACTAACTTTTGTACCCCTTTTAGTTGAAATTATGGTACTTAAACGCACTCATGAATTTACCGTTGTATTTTCATAATACTTACATTCTGAATGGGCAATTTCAGAAATTTGAGTTTTAAATTAGTTTTTAATTTGTGTGCGTATATGTGCGTGAACAAAAGAAAAAAAAAATAATAGGGACTAGTTCAAGTAGTTAATTCGGATTGTTTGAACCACAATTCTCTAATGAGGTGGAAAGAAAAAGGGGTGCAATACGAGAACTTTTCAGGAGGGGTCACCCATCCTCGTACTACTCTCACCCAAACACGCTTAATTTCGGAGTTTTGATAGAATCCAATGCATTAGTGCTTGTATGAACGCACCCACCACAGTCCTCTGATGGTATATTATCCGTAAAATTCAAAAAGTTGCACTGATTAGTCGTCTAAACAGAATTTCATAAATCACGAAGGGTCAGTGATATGCTCTGATCTTGAGGATGGGACAACCATCCTTATTCCTAAAATTTTTAGAAATAAAAAAGAATGGGTGCTTTGTTCTGATCTGGAAAATGAACCACCCATGCTCCTAAAATTTTAAAACAAAAAATAAGGAAAAAAAGAATAAAAGAAATGGAGAAAATTGACGGTGACGTGTTAGAGAGAATTGGCGAGAGAAATGAGCCAAGTCTGATTCACTTCTATGCTAATAACAAATAGATTATGATGTAATTGTGAATTAATTAAAGCGCCCAAAAATACAACATATATGCAATTTGAGGGGCAAAATGTCACATCTATAATTTCACGGGGTGAATTCAAATTCTCCAAAAATTCCACACAAAATTTAAGGTGGGTGGCTCTCAATGGTCGGAGGTGGCTGGCCTAATTATAGTTATTGGTTTCGTCCTCTATATAAGAATATTTAAAAGATAAGTTGTTTATTTCCAGGGAAAAAGTTTATTTAAGAATATATATTATTATATCCGTATAGTGCTCATATTCATACATAATAGGTTTGGCCCCTCAACGAAAATTCTGTTATTGCCCCCTTGTTACGACGTACAACAGTACTGAACACAGTATTACTCTTATAAAAAGTACGTACAGATTCTTATAGATGGATTAGGTCAGTCCTGCTTGGTGGTTAGCTATAGGCGAAATATTAATATCTGCTACGCGGAAAATTAAAGTTTATTTTGTAAATTCCACTACAAAACCTACAAATTTCATGAACTTTTTCATTATCAGCAAACCTAAAAAAAAAAGAAAAAGAAATCATTATCAAACTCAACTAAAACGTAAAATAAGTCTGAACTAAAATTTTCTCTTAGTACTATATATATTGAATTATGTTGACACAAAGAGCATAAAATAAAAAAAAAATCAATTCCTTTCGTCCTGAAAACCAAAATGGCTTCCACTTTTATAATTTCACTTCTGTGGTACTTAGGTGCCCTATCATCATTGTTCCTGCTCATTAAGTTCGTCTCCAAATCAAAGAATTGCATCTCTTCTAAGCGTCTCCCTCCTGGCCCCCGCGGGGTGGCCGTTGGTGGGCAACATGTTCGATCTCATTCTCAACGACGCACCCCATCAAACCTTTTACCAACTTCGATCCAAATACGGCCCCGTTTTATGGCTAAAACTGGGAGCAGTGAACACCATGGTCGTACAAACAGAAGCAGCAGCAACTGAACTTTTCAAGAATGTGACCTATCCTTTTCCAACCGCCATGTTTCTCTTTCTTTGACAGCCTTGGACTACAACAAAGGATCCCTTGCCTTGGATGGCTGCAGCGAATATTGTCGTAGACTACGCCGTATTACCACGACAGAATTATTAGCACACAAAAGGGTTGATGCCTCGATGCCTATTCGGCGGAAGTCTATTGAAGATATGATTGAGTGGATTAAGAAGGACATGGAGAAATCCAAGGAAGAGGGTGGGAATGGAAGGATTCAGATTGATTGGATCCTCTTTATTATAGCTTTCAACATAATTGGGAATATTATTCTTTACAGGGAAGTGATGGAATCGAAGGTTCATGAAGCGAGTGAGTTTGTTGATACACTCGTGTCGTTTTTAAAATGGTCGGGGAAGCTTAATTTGGGCGAGTTAGTGCCGTTCTTGTAATGGGCGGACCTGCAAGGTATTGTTAGGAAAGCAAATAATTAGGAATTTGTTAGGGATTTGTTATTAGCTTACCATGTATATACGGACTCTATCTTATGTACTATATATTGTACTTAGCCGTGTAATTGGTAATACAAAATACAGTGAATGAAGAAAACCTATGGTCTCGATTGATGAAGTTGGCAATCGGAGGCAGGGGTAAACTCAGCCATATTACCGGCACACCACCACCGTCGGCAGTTGATGATGCTACATACTCTAAATGGGAGCAAATAGACTTGATTGTGTATTTTTGGATCCTCGACAACATGGAAAAAGAACTAGTCACAAACTATGCCGAAACAGGGATCAGACACCATAGAACACTTCTACTGCAATTTACAGAAAGGCTCTATGGGATGGATTGAAAGCGACCTTTGGACAGAGCAGCGATGAGTTACAGATTTTAGATCTTATAGTGAAAGCCAACAACATGGAACAGGGATCAGCCACCACAGAACACTTCTACAGCAATTTACAGAAAGTGTGGAGAGAAATTGAAATAAGGCAACCCAATCCAATCCGAGATGAAGAGGACATTACTATCTTTAATCGCCTCAGATCCGAGACTCAACTCTTCCAGTTTCTCTCCGGGGTCAACGATACATACGACTCTGAACGACGAGACCTCTTGAAGGAGAATCCCTTACCCACAGTCGAAAAGGCGTACGCTACCATCCGACGAGAAGGGTCAAGGAGAGAAATTATGAGTGTTGAGCCCCGGAGTTCATCATCGACGAGTGGAATCGGAATCGGGAATGGTCTCGCTGCTCAAGCGAGAACTCAAAAATCATCGACGAGTTGGGAATCCCAAAAAGGACCGATGGGTTGGACACGCGAAGATAACAAGCCCAGACTGGGCGTGGGTGGGCCGCGACATCCGGCTTCACCACGTCATGACAGCGGCAGCGACTGCCGAGATGGCTATGGCGACAGATCTCAGGTGCAATGCAGGCAGTGTGGTCGGTTAGGCCACAAGAAAGAAAACTGTTATGAGATTATAGGTTGGCTAGAGGGATGGCGTAGCCGGCGACGCGAGGTGTCGGGCTACGGCATCGTACAGCGAGCGGACGACACTGGCGAAAGGGAGGCCGGCAATCCACAAACGCCGAAGAATCAGGAGCCCCCAACGCAGCAGAAGGAAGAAGGAACAGCTGGGGCGACGCCCAACTAGGTATTTCTAATAATGATGGTAATGGTCAGAATACCCTTTAGTATTTCAATTTAATTCCCCACCTATTAATGATTCATGCCATGCTCTAAGTAGTCAGTCAAAAGCATCAGTGCCCAACTATGATATTAAGACAAGTTCAGGCAGTGGGGTGGATAAAGATGATTGATGGGTGTTCGATTGTGGGGCTACTGACACAATGACATATGACCAAAATGATTTCATTAGCAAAACGGCACCGAAGCGGACAACAATTCAGAATGCAACCAGGGGACTTTCCTTAGTTCAGGGGGCAAGACAAATCGAGTTTTCTCCCACCCTAAAATTGCAAAATTGTCTTTAGGTACCCGATTTGTCTTGTAAATTGTTGTCTATTAGTCATGTCACGAAAGAATTAAATTGCAAAGTCCTGATGTATCCTACTTTTTGTTTGTTACAGGATATTCAGTCGGGGAAGGTGATTGGGCGTGGTACTGAAAATGGGGGTTTGTACTTTGTTGATGAGGTGGCTCAACAAGGAACTACATCGCTTGCTCACGGGATAGTGGACCACAGCAATGGTTGTGGCAACGACGTTTGGGACACCCCTCGTCAGGGTATTTTCAGTTACTATTTCCTAAGTTTTTTCAGAATAGTGATTCCGTCTCTTGTGAGACTTGTATGATTTCCAAAAGTCACAAACAACATTTTGCTTTATCTAATTCTAGAGCCAACACTGTTTTTTCTATAGTTCATTCTGATGTGTGTGGTCCAGCTCCGGTTATGGGTGATTGCAGTTCTGGTCATGGTTTTAAATATTTTTTGTTGTTTGTTGATGATTGCTCTAGAATGACGTGGATTTACTACCTTAAACAAAAATCGGATGTTCCCTCTAAATTTATGGAGTTTTATAATATGGTTCGTACTCAATTTAAAACTCAGTTTCAGACTCTCAGATCCGATAATGGGGGGGAATATGTCAACTCAATACATAACAATTTTTCAGGGATAATGGGCTTGTACACCAAACTTCTTGTCCACATACACCCCTTCAGAACGGGGTAGCCAAGAGGAAAAATCGGCAACTTTTGCAAATGTCCTGAGCCATGTTACTCAAGTCTAAGTGTCCAAAGTCTTTTTGGCCCGAAGCTGTTGCTACATCTGTGTATTTAGCTAATCGTCTTCCTACCAAAGCTCTTCACTTTGTCACCCCTCTTAAACACTTCAGTACTCAAGTTGCAGTTCCATCCACTCTTACCCTACTTCCCCGTGTCTTTGGTAGTTCTGTGTTCGTTCATATTCCTAAATCCGAACGAACAAAACTTGATCCATGTGCTTTGAAATGTATTTTTGTGGGATATGGGGTCAACTAGAAAGGGTATAGGTGTTATCATTCTCCTACTCGGTGTTTGTACACGACGATGGACTGCGATTTTCTTGAATCAGAGTATTACTTTCACCAACCCAGTGGTCAGGGAAAGAGTTTTCAACCTAATCAGACATAAGACCAACTGGGTCGGGTGACACAATCCTGGCCAGACGTAGACCCACAAGAACAAGTAGGCGGAACCACCGAGCCTGCCTCTCGCACAATATAACTTCCCACACCTCTCCGCAACCAAATCACTAACTCCGACAATCCTGAGGTATGTAATAGTGTTGATAGAGCTGATTCAGTTGATTTTGATAATTCTGTTGATATTTCTGTTAGCACAGTCCCTGTTGAGTCTAACAATGCAGGAAGTGAAGACATTCAGGGGGTGAACACAACATCACCACCACTTACAGTAACTCTTGAAAATAGATATGTGTTACCTCCCAGGTTAACTTGAAGGGTTCCCCCGAAGAGATACGAGCCGGAACTCAAGAATAAGACTTCAAGATATTCAATAGCAGACCTAGCTAAAGGAAATATCTCATCATAGGCCCGAGCATATTCTGCTGTGGTTTACTCAACATTAGCCCCAAGTAAAGTAGAAGAAGCACTCAGGGATGATAAGTTGGTTCGGGCTATGGAAAATAAAATGAAAGCTCTCTAGAAGAACAACACTTGGGAAAAGTGCAGACTTCCTAGTGGGTGGTGGGGTCTCGATGGGTGTTTACAGTGAAGCATAGAGCAGATGAGAGTGTGGAAAGGTACAAAGCTAGACTAGTGGCTAAGGGGTACACACAGACGTATGGGATTGATTACTCTGAGACATTCTCCCCTGTGGCGAAGATTGACACGATCAAAGTGTTGTTTTCACTTGCACCAAATCAGGAGTGGCCATTATATCAGTTTGATGTCAAAAACGCATTCTTGCATGGTAATTTGAGAGAGGAAGTCTATATGGAGCCTCCGCCGGGTTTTGCAGAGAGATATGAGAGAGGTGAAGTGTGCAGGCTGAGGAAAGCATTATATGGCTTGAAGTAATCGCCTCGAGCCTAGTTTTGGTAGGTTCACAATAGCGATGAGAAAATACGGATACCATCAGAGTAATTCAGATCACACGTTATTTCTCAAGAGGATGAGTGGAAAGGTAACGTGTCTCATAATATATATGGATGGTATGATAATCAAAGGAGATGATTCAGAAGAGATGTCGAGGCTGCGACAAAACTTGTTTCAAGAATTTGAAATGAAGGATTTGGGGGAACTGAAGTATTTCTTGGGCATAGAGGTGTTGAGGTCTAAACGGGAAATCTTTATTTCCCAACGGAAGTTCATTCTGGATCTTCTAGCTGAGGTCGGTTTACTTGAGTGTAAACCAGCAGACACACAAATAGTAGTTAATCATGGGTTACAGATAGTGGAAAGCGCCGAGGAAGCTGATAAGGGTCAGTATCAGAGATTGGTTGGAAATTTGATTTACTTATCACACACTCGGCCAAATGTAGCATATGCAGTAGGGGTTCTCAGCCAGTTTATGCATAGGCCTCAAAGGGAGCATATGGATGCGGCTCTTAGATTATGTCGTTACTTGAAAGGGTCGGTAGGTAGATGTGTCTTGTTTTAGAAATATGGGCATATGGATATTGAAGCATACATTGATGCAGACTGGGCAGGAAACCCGATCGATAGAAGGTTAACATCGGGTTATTTTACACTAGTAGGGGGGAATTTGGTGACTTGGAGGAGTAAAAAACATAAGGTTGTAGCCCTCTCAAGTGCAGAAGCAGAGTTTAGAGGTATCGCACGAGGAGTAACTGAAGTTTTGTGGTTGAGGAAGTTGCTTGCAGAAATTGGTTTTGCCTCAACTAGAGCTAGCAAGTTAAGGTGTGATAATCGAGCTGCTATCAGTAAATCAGAGAATCCGGTGCAGCATGATCGTACGAAGCATGTAGAGGTGGATAGGAATTTTATCAAAGAGAAGTTAGAAGAACGAGTCACTGATATTCCGTTTGTGCGATCTGAAGATTAGTTAGTAGATATCTTGACAAAGGCGGCGAATGGAAGGATTTTTAGTGAGGTTCTAAGCAAGTTGAGCATCGTTGATCCGATACTCGACTTGAGGGGGAGTGTTAGGAAAGAAATAATTAGGAATTTGTTAGGGATTTGTTATTAGCTTACAATGTATATACACACTCTATCTTATGTAGTATATATTGTACTTAGCCGTGTAATTGTGTAATACAGAATACAGTGAATAAAGAAAGCCTTTTCCCTCAGTCATGTCTTCCCTAATAGATAACAGGTATCAGGAGGAATTCGGAGAAATATTTACGGAGATTGATCAGATTTTCGTCCGAAATTGTGAAGGAAAGGATTCAGGAGAGGGAATCAGCGAAAGTCAAGGAGATAAATGACTTTTTGGATGATTGCTTGATGAAGGGAAGGCTTATGTGGAAGGACCTGGTAAGCTATCGATCAAGAATATCACAATTGTCCTCCTGGTAAGTTTACGAGAAACTAAAGAAAATAGTACCTTTTGAGGAATTTGTCAAAATATCACACGGTGGAAAAAGAAAAAAAAACTATTTACTAATTAATAAATGTTCAGCGACACTTTAGCAGCTAGGTTTTGAGGTGAGCTAGGTTGATCACATACTTTAACGGAGTTCTTGTTTAAATCGAGTTCCAACATTCAAATTAACTAGTCTTAAAACCATGCATGCCATCCTCAGGAAATGTTTATTACCGGAACTGAAACAACAAGAAACACTATCGAGTGGGGAATGATGGAGTTGGTCCGACATCCAAACACGATGAAGAAGATCCAAGACGAAATCGATCGGGTCGTGGGGAGTACCCGGATGGTCGAAGACAAAGATCTAACCAGCACGCCCTACTTACAGGCAACCATCAAGGAAATATTACGTTTACACCCCGTGCTTCATTTTCTTGTCCCGAGAAGAGCAAGGGAGGACACGCAATACATGGGCTACTTAGTGCCCAAGAACACACAAATTCTCATCAACACGTGGGTAATTCATAGGGATCCGACTTCTTGCCCTGACCCACTTCCGTTCAAACCTGAGAGGTTTTTGGAGTCCGATATTGATATCAAGGGTCAGCATTTTCAGTACATTCCATTTGGGGCCGGTCGAAGAATCTGTGTGGGCATAACTTTGGGTCACAGAGTAGTGAGCTTGGTTATAGCTGGTTTGATGCAGACCTTTGATTGGAACCTTGGAAATGGTTTGAACCCGGATGAAATGGATATGAGGGAGACTATCTGCGTGACATTGTGAAAGAGGGACCCTCTACAAGTAATTCCCACTATCAGGGATTAATTTCCTTACGATGAAAGATTCCATTCATTCAATAAACTAAGCTATTTGTAATCCATGTAGTTTGAGACATAGATGATATGATCTCTAATGGTTATAACAAACTAGCATATGTTTTGTGATGTGTACCAAGAATAATAATAACAAAATTATTGTTATTTATGGGGCACTTTTTGGCTATATCACGTGTTGTCATTTGGCCACACCATTTGAAGGGACGCATAGACAGGCTTAGCTACGTGAATAAGCAGGTAACCCAAATGACATGTCACCCCCCCTAGAGGGTTGAGTCGCGTCGACCTATGTTGCCCACTTATATGGATGGTCGGCCATGCGCCGCTTGAGGGACAGTGTTGGGATCAATGCCCTAAAAATCCAATTTTGTTGGATTACGTTAAACTGAGATTACAACGCATTATGAGTATTTACATATTAATAATTAATGACGTGTGATGGTATTCTTATATGAAATGTGTTTCATAGGAAAAGACTTTGAATACC
>JBBMKE010426227.1:0-10609 GCA_037834125.1 Lippia alba | reverse complement strand
TCGAAGTTCTAGTTCCCGCCTAGCCTAGCGAGTGAGTGGTCTCCCGTTCGCCTTGATTTGGGTCCGGGCTTGGACTTTTATTTCATGACCGGGTCCGAGTCTTGGTGCGGGGGATGTGGTACTCTCCGCTTGGGGTGCTACAGTAAGTATGTTGGGCCCCGAAAATTGTGGGTAAGGAGACTCGGTATGGCAGGGCCGTCGGGATATACCTGTACATGATTCCCATTCGTGGTGACACGCGCGAATCCAGGAGGTTGATAAGGCGTGGAGCTTCGAGCACGTGTGGGATCGCTACCCACGTGTATATGTATGTAGGCAAATTGAGTTTGATTCTCGTTTGCCATTTTGGATGGGGGAGGATTGAATTATGAATTATGATATGTTTATGTTTTCTAAGGAGTTTGGGATGATCCGTACTCGCCGGATCTTTGTTTTAGTTAATGCTAGATGGGTTATGAATTGGGAAAGGACTTTCTTTGTATATGTATGTAATTCTTTTAAATGTTTTGGTTTGCAAAACCCTAGCCCGGTTCATAGGCGTGGCTTTAATACTCTGTTATATTTATTTAGTGTGTGGGTGTGCGTTAGCCCCCTCACTCAGTCAAGTGTTTGGACTGACCCTCTCATTTTCCCACATTTAGTGCAGGTTTGCTCGAGCTAGGCGGGGAAGTGCGTCTGGTGTTGTACTAGCTTGTCTAGGTCGAGTCCGCATTTGCATTTGTTATGTTTTATGACTTTTTAACTCTTGTTACGCTACTTTTGTACTTGGAGATTATGTATATTTTTCTTTTGGCCCCGTGTGGCAAGGTGATTATATGATGCTAGTTTGAAGTATATGTTGATCTTGGTTGCTTCCGCTTTATGTTTGTCTTTCTTTTGCGCGCTCCCCGCTTAGCCTAGTGGGTGTGTTTAGGTCGTCGTTCGCTTAGACTTGGACTAATGTATGGACTTTCATTTCATGCGTGAGTTCGGGTCTAGGTGCGGGGGATGTGGATGACCCGACTTTGGGCGTCACATCGGCCACCCAATCATTGACCAAAGAGGTTACAAACTCCCCAGATGGCACTCAACGTCCATTTCTCACTAACTCCAATGAGGGCCTATTACGTCGTTCATTGGTGGGACTAGTATGAGGGATCACCGTCGGCCCATACCTCACCGGATAGCCACTCACACCAAATTCCTGGGCCCCATTCTGTGCAATCAATCCATACTCTCCAAAATATAGGTAGGTGCATCATATAAGTGGGCTTTACGTTGAAATCCTTTACTCTTAAAAACGACCCTATTTACATATAATAGTTTTGGCTTAAAACGTTTCACGTTGGATATTTATAGGGTCATTTAACTAAGTGGTAGAGAAAGCCACCTTTAAGGCAAAAGAAAAGGCACAAGAGCCTCACTAACCGGCCTCGTCTCTAACTGTACCCGAATCTATGCAAGAAAGGTGAAGTGAGACTCAAAATGACCAATTAAGATGCTAGGTATTACAATAATATGGTATAATATGCATAATGAGGTATAATATGTCATGTCATGGGATGCATTAATGCACATAATCATTCATTCCATTCATTATAGAGAACATTCACCTTTGTTCAAGATCTTATCTTTTACTTCTCATATCAAATCAATGCATAATATTCATATAACGATCATAACACGTAGTTTAACATGTATACAATTCACACGGTTCATAAAATAAGGAATAAATAAGCAATTAGAGTTTATATTGACAACAAAGATCCATGCATGCACGTAACTGGGACAAGGAATTACACATTAAGGCATAACTCGTAAAATAATCCACGAAAAATCATGAAACTTCATAACACACTAGATTACATGATATATGACATTTTAACGAAGTGAATGAACTAATAATAATCCAAGAAAGCCATGCAAAAGAAGTTTGAAAAATGAATTTTCATGCAGAAAATGAGGGGGTCGAGGTCGCGACCCATTTTGTTCACAAAATGGTAGCGGCTGCTACCTATTTTTTTCATGCTAATTTTCAACCAATTTTGAGAATACAAGAGCAGGCCAAAATCAATCTTGCTAATTTCATGCTAATTTTCATTCAAAATGCAAGAGTGAGTCGCGGCCGCTACCAAGATCGTTCTTGGTTCGATCGCGGCAGCGACCTGCTCAAAATCTGGAGCAGAACGCAGCAAAAACAGGGGGAAAAATTCAGCAAAGCTTCAACCAACATATACTAACAGGATCAACTTAAATTGAACAACATAAAAGCAATAATTTAGTCCAAAATCAACATCTATACAAGCTTCAAAGTCATTGAACGTGAGAGAGAGAGAGATGATCATTTCATTCAAAATTTCTTCAAGGTCTCATTAATGGCAAGTCACTAAACCCTCAACTACCACCAAATACAAGATCATAAATGAAATAAAGGAATTAAAGTAATCACTTTCATGCTTTAAAACTAACAAAAGCATCAAGAATTCCAAGAGATCAACATTTTCATAAATAACTTAATTATTCATTCATTCCTTCAAACTCCATGAACTCAAGCTTAAAATTAGGGATACATTATTCAAAATGATCAGAAATGAATGTATGAAACAACTTTAAACTCACCTCTTGGATTGGTTGAAGGTTGGATGAGATTTGAACTCAAAATCTCCTAGGATGGCAAAGTGACGAAAATGGAACTTGAATTCTGAAAATTTGCTGAGTTTTCTCTTTTAGTGAGGGTTGGTTTGGTTTTTGGGTTATTAGGGCTGATATTAGGTTGAGTTAGTTTTCCAAAAAGTCCAACCATGGTTAATTTGGTCAAGTGTGGAGGGAGATATGAGGAAAATGGCTAAGTGTTGCAGTTTTTTAGACGTAGCACATTTCGGTTGAGTTTCGGAAGTCCAAACGTGTTTAGAAAAATACGAGGCTTGTCCCATTGAGTCTGAATTGTTGATTTGAGCTCAATGGAGGTGACGGAATTTAAATCCGAATTCCCAAACTCAAGATATCACATACAGAACCAAGGGTGCGCTAATTACCCATTAGCCCCCGATTTGGTTCCAAGAAATAAAATAAATTCGAACTCATGCAAAAGAATCCAAAAACATAAGCCGAGCATATATTCAAATTCATAACACATATAACTCCAACATATTAAATTTTCTCGAGAATTGGAATTCATTTTATATTGAAACGACAAGCAAACAATTCATACATGCACATAACGTTCAAGAATTCATATAAATCAAATTCAAATAATTCAAAAATTCAAATAATACAAAATTAAGGTAACTAGTCACATAATTGAAAATTTAAAAAAATTTAAATTGCACAAATAATTTCACATATGTCATACCTGTACAACCGAAAAATCGAGGCGTCACTTACACACTGCACGATATCCCACTGTACATTATTTGTTAATAAAGTGAGTTCAGGATTCAATAATCAATCAAGATGTATAGCTAGAATTACGTTCTTGTAGGCAGTCAAGTAAATAAAATAATGAATGTGTCGATATGGGAAATAATAAAATAATGCATGTGTTAGGCACACGTGACCAACGCGTGTCTTGCATACGGGTTGCTTACATGGTCTAGGCGTGTGATTTATTTCACACGCGAATTCTTTTCTAGAATTAACTAATTAATGTAATTAATTAATTTTGAATTAATTGTCAAGACAATTCTCAAAATAAACTTAACCCAATAAATAATTAATTAGAAATTAAATTATTTATTGAATCTTGACTTTTAACTTTAAAAAAGTTGAAAAGTCCAACTTCCTATTTGTGACATCCCATTCTACAGTTCGCTCAGGTTATTACGTGATTTAATTTCTAATTGCGCTTAGGATAATTTTATTTGAATTATATGACTTAATTGAATTTATATGATTTATTTCGTATTTGGAATTTTGAGAATTTTGAAATTTGAACCTAATACCTTTTGAACCGAACCAATTAAACCGGGAAAACTTTGAATCGAACTGAGTCAAAACCCGAACCGGTCCAACCCTCTTAAAATGTTGAACCCTCATTTTTCTCCCTCATTTCTCATTATAGAAACATATTCCCAAGAATAAGAGAAGATCACAAAACCCTTCAAGTTTGATCAAGTTTTTGGGAGCTCGCTTCTCTTTCGATTCTCGATCATTTTACGATCCGAAGAAAGTTCCGAACTCCCCACGACATTCTCTATCTTTCTATCCAAATATTTTCTCTTGAGTTCGTAATTTTTTTTGAATTTGGGAATATGCATGAATAGTAAGGGTTTGTGACAATATAGCACCCGGCGCGTGACACCACATCCTTGGCACCAAGACCCGACTCGTATATGAAATGGAAGTCCATACACGTGCCAAATCAAGGTGAACGGGGACACAACTCACTCGCTAGGCTAGGGGGACTAACCCTTAAACCAATCAATCCAAAACTTTAAATGAAAACCAGAGTAAAGCAACATAAAGCGGAAGCATAATATACATCACATGAACAATTTGAGCCATGAGCTCTATAACAAAAGTAATACAAGTAGTCACAACCTTCACAACCTCAAAAACATAACATAAACGCCACAAGCATCCATAATATAAATATAATATGTAAATATGAGTGTAAATGAAAAGAAAGTGCTAAACACTAATGCAAGACCCAAAAAGACTCGTATTCCCTCCTAGCACTCCCTGACCTGCATAAAACAACTGAAAACAAATTGGATTCAGTCTAAAGGAGACTGGTGGGTATAAAACGGGGCATAAATGTATAGTATAAAGGGATTTAAACAAGTGCATGCAAGCTATAATCCCGAGTGAGGTTTTTAAAGCATTTCCCAAGTGGGTAAAATAAGGGAATCATCAAATGAGGTTATAACGATTAATTTCATAACAATATTCCAACATTAGGTCATACGTGAGCCCGACGAAAGGCTAAGTCTCCAACCTCCTCCTTGTGTATCCATAATTCATTATTCATTCATGATCATACATAAAATCTTTTGTGCACATACAATGATCATAATCATACATATACACCTTTTTCATCCAGGTGGTGGACAGGTTTGCAAGGCCCGACCACCCAATCATAATGGCTAGTGGCGTCTATGAAACACCAAATGCCTGGTTCCCCTTCCCCGCTAATCTCCTAGCAGGTCAGATACGCTGTAGTTTTGTTGGGACTAGTCTATGGGGATCACTGTCAGCCCGCACTTCCCCAGATAGCCATGCACATTAAGTCCCAAGGCCCCTATAATCGTGCATTCAATCAATTCGCCAAAACATAAGGTAGGATTCATAAATAAAAAAAGGTTTAACGTTTGAAATCATTTACTCCAAAAGACTTTATATATATATAATATAATTTTGGCTTAAAACCTTTCACATGAATATATATTGGGTTAGAGTATCTAACTAGTAGAGAAACCCACAAGCACACATGCACACATTAATTTAAAGATTCAAAAATGCATGCATTAATTAATATAGTATAACATATATATATATATATATATATGCATATATATATATAACACAAAAAGGAAAACAAACATGCACACAACTGAACGAAAATGAGCAGCAAAATAAAATTTAAATTCACTCCCCGCCCGGGCAAAATTCTTTCACAACACTCCCCCACTCGGGGAAAAGTGTAAAATTATGCAGTATCTTTTTGTTCCAAGTTCCCCGGCCAGGTATTTTCCAGGTTCAACTCTCCCAGCCTGGGGAGAGTGTTCGATCACGAAAAAAAACACAACAGCAACGCCCCTATTCCAATCTCATACAACAGCAGCATACAAAGGAAGAAAGGCAGCAGCAAACTCACAAAATTAGTAGCAAGAAGGCTTAAGATTCTTGCCCCAACTCACTCTAAAGCTCACGCAACAAGAAGGAACAAAAACACTTCACAATTCATGAAGAAAACTTGAAAAACCTTCAAATTCATTAATGGTATCTCAACAACCAAGAAACTACCAACTAATACAAGTCCAAATCATCATAAATGAAGCTCAAGTGGTCACATAAATATTATCAATTCAAGAAAAATCACAAGAGAAAGCATATAAGTTCAAATTTCATTCAAACCCTTACTATTCATTCAAAAATCAAAGCTAGCTCAAAGCTTCATGAAATCTAAACAATTTACACTTAAAAAAAAGAGGAGAGATAGAGAATAACATTCCAAGCTTACATTTCGAAAATGGAAAGAATTGATGGAGGAATGAGCTCAAAAGGAAGAAAGTGGATAGTATTTTCTTGGCTTCAAAAGAGGGGCTCAGTTTCTGCTGCTGTTTGCCTTAGTTTGAGAGTGAAAAATGAAATGAAATGTATGGTAGCTGATAAAGTGTTAAATCAGGGCAAAGTGGGTCCAAATTTCATCCAATTTGGTTAAGTATTGGTTAAGATATGATTAAAATGGTATAGGGTGGTCATTTAGGCGGGTTCGTCATCTTTCAGGCAAAAATTTAGAGGTCCAAACGAGATTAGAAAAATATGAGGCTTGTCCCATTGAGTCCGAATCGTAGATTTGAGCTCAGCGGAGGTGACAGAATTCGAATTCGAATTCCCAAGCTCAAGATATGATATCCGGAACTAAAGGTCGATATCAAAAACATGAAACGAGCACATATAAATGTTCATAACACATGAATCTACAATATACTAAAATTTCACAAAATTTTGATTTCAAATCATGTAAGAACGAAGCGCGATTAAAACACTCATATGCAAAAACATTTACAATTTCATAACATTCCAAATTAAATAACAAATACTAAATTTCATATTTAAATTAAAAAAATAAAGTCAACAATTTAAATTGAATTTAATATTAATATAATTATAGATATAATTAATTAATATTTTAACATTTAGTTATAAAATTAAATATAAAAACACTTACAAACAATTAATTCGCACAATTTGGTAAACACATACGTCATACATGTACGGCCGAAAAGTCGGCGCGTCACAATTAGGGTCGTGCAAAAACATTTACAATTTCATAACATCCCAAATTAAATAACAAATAACGAATTTGGGTACGAAACTTCAGTTCAGCACGGCTTTTCATCCACAGACGGACGGCAGTCAGAGAGATTGATCAAATATCTCGAGGAGGTTGATCTGTTACTGATTAAGTTGTTCGTAGTCCATTATCTATAAACCCTTATTCAAGGTGGATAAAGATCAAGACATCAAGAAAATGGGGTTTTCTTGGATTGAGATCGAAATGGATATGAAATGAACTTAACTTTAAAGATTAAGAAAGTTTGGCTTTAAGAATATTCTCATACCTTAGTTCTTGATCGAGAGATGGAAGTGTAGGAGGATCTTATTCACATAATGTTATTGATTGAAAGGTTCTTTGATTTATTTCGTTATTCGGCTAGGGGTCACACATCCATTGCTAGATTATGATCGTGTGATCTGTGAAGTGGATTAATTAATTAATCACTGTCACTACTAATCAAATAATGAACCTAAAGGGTCACACACAAATGCTAGAATATGAGGATTTTGGTAGGAGGTTAATATGATTAACGAATGATCGAAATGGTTGATCAAAATAGAGCATGCCACACGTGGCTGCCATGTGTCACACAGCCAACGTGTCTCGTACGCGTGGCCATTGTGTGGCCCATAAATGTGTGATTTGATTCACACGTGAATTACTTTCTAGAAATTAATTGATGAAATGTAATTAATTAATTTAAGTCTAGTATTAATTGTATTAAATTTTTGTTTCTCAAAAGCTTAACCCAATAAATAATTAAGTGGGAATTAAATTATTTATTGATAAAGACTTTTAACTTTAGGAAAGTTGAAAAGCCCAACTTCTATTGTCGGAGAGAGAAAGTTTTGTCTCTTGCAAAGACTTGGAGAATAAGTTAAAGACTTATTTCCAATTAAATCATTAATTAAATTAGTTAATTAGTGAGTAAGAAAACAAATCCCATTGGCTCTTGGAAACCCTAAGGGGTTCGAATCATACAAGTATAAATAGGGGGTTTGGGGCTTTTTCATTCTTTAGACCAACACTCAAGAAGTGTTACATTTTTTAGAAAAATAAAAAAGAAAAGTTTTCAAGCAAAAATCTCTTAGCCTAAACACAAACCACAGAACTAGCATTCTCCCTAGCTTGATAGTGTTCTGCGACTAGTGTAGATATGCTTTAGAGGATCACTGCTTTGAGATCTTCGAAGGTCGTTCAAGGGACATCTCGCGTGAAGGGCGTTCAATAGGCGGTATTGAATTCACAAGAAAGCTTCTAACTAAGTAAGTTTCTTAGAACCACAAAACAATATGAGAATTGTGAGTTTTCGATCTTGCTTTTGGAAAAAAATTTAAATTCCACTGCGTTACTGTTCCCATTTTTCCGACACTTTGTATGTTGAGAAAAAAATGAGAAGAAGAAGAAGAAGAAGAAGAAGAAGAAGAAGGAGGAGGAGGAGGAGGAGGAGGAGGAGGAAATGGGGAGTTTATGTCGTGTGAATGGAGAGGGAAAAGAGAAAAATTTGCATTTGGTCCTTTGCGAATTTAAGTGATTTAATAAGGCCTCCAATGTTTGGTAATTGAGCAAATTGGATCCGACTTCAAAATTCGATGGAGTCCAAGGATTTCATTTAATTTTAAATAGGCAATTAATTGAAATAAAACATTTAGTTTGAAATTAAAACATAATTAAATAACATAACGCTCAACCTAAATCCACTCGTGATGCCATACCTGACTTGTCGGTAAAAAGGGGCATCACAATCACCCCACCAGATTTAATTGAAGAAAAACCAATACGTATCGATCCGAAAATCTTAGAAGCCAAGAATCAAAATTAAACTCAAAACATTGGGCAAAATGAAAATTCAAACATACCATTGGAGAACCCATGACTAAACCTTCGAAACCTAGATAATGTTCACCGAAAAAGCCGTCGTTGACCGACTGTCATCAGCTTTGACCATCCAATTCACCACTAGCCGGTGAGATTCGGTCAGCAGGACCTCCAGAAATGGACTCTCCTCTTTAAGATGCTGATCCATGTCGGTCTTGCCCTTATTCAATCGCCCGAAAAGGAAACCTGATGTCGGAGCTTAAACCCCGCCGCATCGTCATTGTCGAAACCCCACCTACCCCATGAATTAAGCCAAATGGAGGCCAAAAATGGAACTAGAGGGTCCAAAAACCTAGAAAACCACCATTGCCCCTCGAAAAAAGTCTTCGGAGACGGCGAAATTGCTGTCTCCACTATCATGCCCCACCATTCGCAGCCTTCCGCAGGCGCGTATGGCACTGGATCTGTCCCGATGGTCATGCCACCACTCCAGAAATGACCGTCAGAAGAAGACGCTCCATGCCCACCTGAGTTTCGCTGGAAAAGGTCACCGGAACGGCGAGAAAGAAGTCGCTACAGTACCGTCGCTGCTGTGTCGAAACTTTAGCCACCGATAGCCGCGTCATAGCCGCAATTCACCTCACGCCACCACCGTGAAAAGGAGAACCAGAGGGAGGCACCCCAAGCCCATACATCACCGCCGCCAAAAATGTCGTTGGAGATGGCCAGAATCCCCCGATAAGGTTGCGGCCAAAATTCTTCCACCTTTAACTCACCATATCTCTTCTATCGATTGTCATTGGGCCCCAATTCTTGTACCATTGTGTTCACCTCATCGAGTAAGTCAAAAATGTCTATTCATTTGTCAAATTCCGTTGAGAAACGGTCAAATTCCGGGAAGTGTATATTTTCGGTGTGAGTGTGTGCACAGGAGAGAGAGAGAGAGTGATCGCGGGAGAGGAGAGAGAAAAGGGAGTTGAGGAGAGAGAGAGAGAGTGATCGCTGGGCTATACGGGACTAACCCTTGAACCAAACAATCTAAACATTCTAACAAAAAAATTCGAGCTAAACAAAATGAAGCGGAAGCATTAACATAATCATCACTTTAACAATTGAACCATGGGCTCTTCAACAAAATAAATACAAATAATCATGGCCTTCACAGCCTCAAAACATACCTAAAGTGGCACGAGCGTCCATAAAATAAATACAATAATTAAACATGAGTGTATGTGAAAAGAAAGTACTAAACACTAATGCAAGACTCGAACGACTCGACTTCCCGCCTAGCACTCCAAACCTGCAAGAGAAAACTGAAACAAAGCTGGGTTCAGTCTATAGGAGACTGATGGATATAAAAAATGGGGCATACATAATATCGCAGAAAGTAAACAAGTACATGCAAGCTATAATCCCATGCGAGGTTTGAAGAACATTTACCAAGTGGGTAAAACTAAGAAATCAACGCTTGGGATTATAACGATCATAATTCATTCATTAGGTTAATTAATAGCCTGGCGGGTAGGCGTACATAATCTCCATCCATCTCCTTTGTGTATCCATTAATCATTCGTTCAATCATTCGTTATCATGCATTTAATCTTATGTGCACAATCATTCAATAACCACCTTCTTCCTCCATTTAGAAATGCGTCCACCTTGCGCAGTAGAAGATTGTTAGGAATAGTGCCCTAGAAAGCCGATTGTAATATCCGCTTTGGACTTTTCCTTAAGTAATCACAGACAATCTTTGAATAAAATAACGAATTAAGGCAACACTTCTTTATATGCTCTTGTTTGGGTTTGCGA
>JBBMKE010426217.1:0-10609 GCA_037834125.1 Lippia alba | reverse complement strand
TACCCACCAGTCTCCTATAGACTGAACCCGGATTTGTTTCAGTTGTTTTGTGCAGGTTTGCCTTTTGGAGTGCTAGGCGGGAGTCAGTGTTTGTAGTGTCTTGTGTGGAGTCAAGTCTGTACACACACTCATATTTACTTCTCGTATTTAGTTCTCGGCGCGATTTAATTTCAGTATTTGAGGCTGTGAAGGCCATGCTACGTGTATCAAATTATTGTAGAGCCCGTGGCTCAACTTGTTTATTGGATTTGTACATTCATGCTTCCGCATTGTTTTATTGAGCTCTGATGCATGTGATTATTTGGTTTTAAGGGTTAGTCCCACCTAGCCTAGTGAGTGTGTGTTGTGTCCCCGTTCGAATTGACTTTAAATTCGGGCTTGGACTTCCATTTCTCGACCGGGCCGGGGTCTTGGTGCGGGGGATGTGACGTCACGCGCGCCGGGCGTTACAATCCAACTTCGTGCCTACGCCATTTTCACCTCGCTTTGAACCAAGATTTGAGCCATACACCATATGAAAGATCTATATGTGTAGTTTCATTTCCATGAAACAAAAATAAATTCCCATTTCTCGAACTCAAGTTATACCCATTTTTCTACAGCTTGTCCATTTCGGAAAATTGTCGTTTTTGCCCGTTTTCACTCAGAATCCCTTTTTGTGTTTTTATTCCGTTTTTCATGTATCTTTCGGCCTCCAAACCTGATCCTAAATTTTTTTATCATGTTTATGTGTATGTAATTGCACTCATATGCATGATATGTTGCTTGAGCTATGTAAATTGTTTTCACGAAGCACGTACGCATCTTGTTATGTGACTCCACTTTATGTTATGCATTAATCGGGCACATGAACGTGTTTGATGATTATAAATGAATTTGATGAGCTATGTAATGTCTTGAATTTACATTTAAATGATTTGAATATAAGCTTCGCCTATGTGTTAAACCCCTTAAGTGTTTATGCATACACTATGCGTCAATGTGGTTCATCTTTGAGTCTTAGTTTTGTATTTCTGTCTTCAGTTTTTTTAGATGCACCCGGGGTGGTGTTTCGAGGTCCGTGTTGATTCCAGGTGAATCTCGTGTTCGATTTCTTAGGTTCGTTAGTGTAAGGTGAGGTTTTAGGATTTTCTTTTAGTTAAAGTGACCTATAACCGTATATGCTCGTTTTCAAGCCTGTATACGATTATCCTATTATGTTTGTATAATAGATATATGTTTGAATAAGATATGTGTATGACCTTGTCATTCGATTAAATGTTCTTGAACTATATGTACGAGTGTATGCAAGCTTGAAATGTTTTGCATCGAGGCTATGCTCCAAACCGTGAGTCTTCAAGCTAGCACGGGATTAAGATGACATAGAGAGGTACGTTTATAGCATATGCTAAGTTGCAAGGTAAGGTATGCTCGATAAGGTACGTAAGTAATGTTTTATTTAAATTATGATAAGTTGTTAAGCGAGGTAAGCCCTGGGAATTGTGGGTATGGACACCCGGGACGGCAAGGGCCGTCAGGATAAGCCTGTGGATGATTTCCATTCATAGTACCATGCGTGATTCTGGGAGGTTGATGAGGCGTGTTACTCCGAGTACGTAGTGGGTTAGCTACCCCTCGTACATAAGTAAGTAGGTGGAGACGGTTTGATTCCCGATCACCATAGCATTGGGGTTAGATTGTATTATGATATGTTTAGTTTTTGATACGTATTTTAAGATGTGGAAGTAGGTTGGAAACCCTACTCGCTGGGTATAAGTTATGTTAAGTTACGATGATTATGAAACGGGATAGGATCTTTCTTTAAGCTTTAATACACTATATTTGGATTACGATAAGTTTAAGTTTAAGTTTACGTGTAAGTATGAATTTTAGTTTGGTTTGAAAATGGTTTTGTTTGCAAAACCCTAATCCCAGTTCATAGTCTTTCTTTTGATAAATGCTCTGCTCTTTATTATGTATAGTGTGATTGTGTTCAGCACCCTCACTCAGTCGAGTTGTAAGACTGACCCCTTTTCCTCCCCAATCTTTTTAGTGTGCAGGTTTGCTTGGAGTTTGGAGCTAGGCGGAGTTTGTGTCGAGTTTCTTGAGTCGGTCAAGTCTGTACTAGAGAGTTTGCATTAATATATGTAGTATTTTGGGATTCGAGTTAATATGTAAGATTTGTATGTGCCCGTTCATGTATTAATGGTTTAAATTGCCCTTGTCGGGTTTTGTTATGTATAAAAGAGGCCTGAGGAGCCCAAATTTGCTTGTGAATTGTTTGTTTAATTTCTGCAGGCCCGTGGCTAATGCATGTGAGTGAGTTTTAGACTTTCGTTGTTTGCTTTTGGTTGGTTGGTTTTTATTTGACAGGTTCTACGTTCCGTCTAGCTTAGGAGGTTCTTGATTTGTCACCCGTTCGCTATGGAAAAATTCGGGTGCGGATTCTCTATTTCGTTACTCAGGTCGGACCTTAGCGCGGGGGATGTGGTGCCTTGCGTGTGGGGTGCTACATCTTAAAGTGGTATCAGAGCCCTAGGTTGCAAAATCAGGGTTCGGTGTCATTTTGAGTTTGTCTAGGTCGTACGGCATAGGACAATTTGGTTAAGTGTTTGCATTGAATTAGTTTGAATTTGCATTCGAATTTCTTAGAACTTGATGATTTTCTATGTGCAACGCATTACATTTCTTGATTATATTTATTCAACATGATTATGTGGCATAGTCATATTGTGACGCCCCGATCGTTCGGACGTACAGGTATGTCGCGTGTGACCTTAATTGCACAATTTAATTTCGTTCAATTATGCCATTATGTGATTTGGAATGATATTACCTGAAATATTTGTTAATATGACTTATATGACTTGATTGAATATGTGACTTAAGTTAAATAATTGAACGTATGAATGACGTGCGCATGATCAAGGTGTTTGCTCGCCGAAACTATATGATTTGAATTAAGAATTTTGTGGAATTTGGGTATGTCTCGTATTTATGTCTTATGATTGATTATTGGTGCTTATTGTATTTTTGTGACCTCGACCAACCACCCGAAACTCACCCGGAACCCAACCCATCACCCTAATCCCGAGTGTAATGACCCCCTTATACTAAAATAACCATAACATCTTCAATTTAAACCCAAATTAAGTGAAACTTGGCTCCACATGCCCCTTACTTACCCCCTTATCAACCTTCACACTTTACATACCAAAAGTGATCTCAAATTTGAAAGAAAGCAGCAGCAACTGAGCCCTTCTTTTGACCCCAAGATTTGGCAATATTCATCTTCTTCCCCACAAGCTCAAGTCTTTTACCCCCTCCTATCTCGTCAAGGTAAGTTTAGATTATAGTATGGTATCCTTCCCTCTTTCATTTAAGCTATAGTATGCATGGATTGAGCTAGCTTTGCATAAGTTTGGTTATATGAGGGTTATATGCCATATATGTGATCATGCTTGATTCTTTGGTTTCCTTTGAGTTTGATGCATGGAAAATGATCACATGACATTCATTAATTGTTGTATGGAACCATCATGATGATTAGTTGAGGCATTTATGATTCACCATTAATGAGGGTTTGATTAAGTTTGAGAAATTTGATCATATTTCATCTTTGAGCATGAATGACCATAATTTGTACTTTGAGCATGTGTTAAGGCTGATTTTGAGGAGTTCTTATACCTATATTTGTTTCATCTTTTGGTTTGTGGCTTTGCGTGAGTGTTACCTTTGCTGCATTGCATTTTTCATGAGAAATAGGGGCCGCACGGCCGCGAGCAAAGTTCGAACTGGAAAATATTTTTGCAGAAAATACCGCACGATCGCACGGATTTTGATCGTGGAGCTCGCGCGGCTCTACAAAAAGTTTGAGATTTGAGAAAAATAATACTGCACGGCATTTCCACTAAAACTACGTGCGGCCGTGTGGAATTATAGCCCTTTGCATGCATGTTTTATTTAATTCGTTTCGTGTTTTGCTTGATTTCTTCGGTTCTTTCATGACTTGTATACTTTGTTAACTTGTAATATATAACTTTATTTTATATGTTATGAATCACTTGAACCTTGATGGATTAGTTGTCGAGCTTTGATCTAACGTGCTTCATTTATCCCTCAACGTGCTTGAATGATCTAAACGTTTGCAAGATTGAAGAAAATGATTGAGTATGAATTTTTGCCGCATTTATTATGCACATGAACTTCCTTATTACATCAAATTTCTTCTTATGCATATCATGACTTGTTCATTTCATAGCCGAGCGTCTTAAGTGGTCATTTGTGTCTCACTTCACTTTTCTTGCACAAATTCAGGGTTCTTTCAGAGACGAGGCCGGTTCTTGAGGCTTGTGTTCTTCCTTTTTGGCTATCGAGCTGGATTTCTCTACAACTAGATAAACGACCCTGATATAACCCAATGTGAAATATTTGAAACCAAAACTATATATGTATCAAGCGTCATTTTCTAGAGTAAATGTTTGCGAACGTAAGCCCTTGTTTTATGAACCCTACTTATGTTTTGGCGAGAAAGACGAATTCACAGAATGGGGCCTAGGGGCTTACTGTGAGTGGCTAACCGGGAAGGTAAGGACTGACGGGGATCCCTTATACTAGTTCCAACAATGAATGGCACAACCAAACCTCGTTGGAGATAGCGGAGAGTGGCCGCTGAGTGCCATTTGGGGATTCATGTACCCCTCTTGGTCAATGCATGGGTGATCGGGCCTTGCAAACCTGACCACCAAACTAGAGGAAGAAGGGTAAATGCTATGTATGTGCATAGAAAGAAAGAATGTATGAAAATATTAAAAGAATGAATGTCAAATGGATTACACAAGGTTGCGGAAGGAGACTTATGCACGCCCCCTTGTCGGGCCTCTAATGACCTAATGAAAATGAGAGTTATAATCCCTTTTGTTGATTTTTCTCTTTCGCCTGCTTGGGAAATTGTTTCTAAAACCTTATTTGGGATTATAACGTGCATGTACTTGTTTACTTATTGTCTTATATATTATGTATGCCTCATTTTTAATACCCACCATTCTCTTTTAGACTAACCCGATTGGTTTTCAATTTTTGTGCAGGTTAAGGGTGTGCTAGGCGGGAATACAAGTCGTCTAGGTCTTACATTTTAATTCTAGCACTTCCTTGTACACTCATATTTATTTTTGTAATTATAAATTAATCACCCGTGGCACTTTTATTTGTGTATTTGAGGCTGTGAAGGCTTTGGTATTTGTTACATGAATTTTGTAGAGCACATGGTTCATTTGTACACGATATGTATATTATGTGAAACTTCTTCAATTTAAACCCAAATTAAGTGAAACTTGGCCCCACATGCCCCATACTTACCCCCTTATAAGCCTTCACACTTTAAATACCAAAATGGATCTCCAAATTTTAAATAAAGCAACAGCAACCGAGCCCTTCCTATGACCCCAAGATTTGCCATTATTCATCTTCTTCCCCACAAGCTTAAGTCTTTTATCCCCTCCCATCTCATCAAGGTAAGTTTAGATTGTTGTATGGCATCCTTCTCTCTTTCATTTAAGCTATAGTATGCATGGATTGAGCTATGTTTTCATGAGTTTGGTTATATGAGGGTTATATGCCATATGTGTGATCATGTTTGATTCTTTGGTTTCCTTTGAGTTTGATGCATGGAAAATGATCACATGACATTCATTAATTGTTGTATGGAACCATCATGATGATTAGTTGAGGCATTTATGATTCACCATTAATGAGGGTTTGATTAAGTTTGAGAAATTTGATCATATTTCATCTTTGAGCATGAATGACCATATGATGTACTTTGAGCATGTGTTAAAGCTGATTTTGAGGAGTTCTTGTACCTATATTTTTACATCTTTTGGCTTGTGGCTTTGCATAAGTGTTGCCTTTGCTGCAATGCATTTTTCATGAGAAATTGAGAAGTTCTCACGGATTTCGTGAAAGAATCTTGTGCGGCCGCGCGTAAAGTTCGAATTGGAAAATATTTTGGCAAAAAATACCGCACGGCCGTGCGGTATTTTCTACCACGGCCGTGCGGATTTTGAACGTGGATCTCACGTGGCCGCACAAAAAGTTCGAGATTTGAGAAAAATAATACCGCGCGGCCTCGTGGAATTGTAGCCCTTTGCATGCATGTTTTATTTCATTTGTTTCGTGTTTTGCTTGATTTTCTCGGTTCTTTCATGACCTGTATACTTTGTTAACTTGTAATATATGGCTTTATTTTATATGTTATGAATCACTTGAACCTTGACAGATTAGTTGTCGAGCTTTGACCTAAGTGCTTCATTTGTCCCTCAACGTGCTTGAATGATCTAAACGTTTGCAAGATTGAAGAAAATGATTGAGTATGAATTCTTGCCGCATTTATGGTGTACATGAACTTCCTTATTGCATCAAATTTCTTCTTATGCATATCATGACATGTTCATTTCATAGTCGAGCGTCTTAAGTGGTCATTTGTGTCTCACTTCACATTTCTTGCACAGATTCAGGGTTCTTTCGGAGACGAGGCCGGTTCTTGAGGCTTGTGTTCTTCCTTTTTGGCTATCGAGCTGGGTTTCTCTACTACTAGATAAACGACCCTGATATAACCCAATGTGAAATATTTGAAACCAAAAATATATATGTGTAAAGAGTCATTTTCTAGAGTAAATGTTTGGGAACGTAAGCCCTTGTTTTATGAACCCTACTTATGTTTTGGCGAGAAAGACTAATTCACAGAATGGGGCCCAGGGGCTTAGTGTGAGTGGCTAACCGGGGAGGTAAGGACTGACGGGGATACCTTATGCTAGTTCCAACAATGAATGGCACAACCAGACCTCGTTGGAGATAGCGGAGGATGGCCGCTGAGTGCCATTTGGGGATTCATGTACCCCCCTTGGTCAATACATGGGTGATCGGGCCTTGCAAACCCGACCACCAAACCAGAGGAAGAAGGGTAAATGCTATGTATGTGCACAGAAAGAAAGAATGTATGAAAAGATTAAAAGAATGAATGTCTAATGGATTACACGAGGTGGCGGAAGAAGACTTATGCACGCCCCCTTGTCGGGCCTCTAATGACCTAATGAAAATGAGAGTTATAATCCCTTTTGTTGATTTCTCTCTTTCGCCCGCTTGGGAAATTGTTTCTAAAACCTTATTTGGGATTATAACGTGCATGTGCTTGTTTACTTATTGTCTTATATATTATGTATGCCTCGTTTTTAATACCCACTAGTCTCTTTTAGACTGAACCCGATTGGTTTTCAATTTTTGTGCAGGTTAAGGGTGTGCTAGGCGGGAATACAAGTTGTCTAGGTCTTACATTTTAATTCTAGCACTTCCTTGTACACTCATATTTATTTTTGTAATTATAAATTAATCGCCCGTGGCACTTTTATTTGTGTATTTGAGGCTGTGAAGGCCGTGGTATTTGTTACATGAATTTTGTAGAGCCCATGGTTCATTTATGCACGATATGTATATTATGTTATGCTTTCGCATTCTTGGTTCACTTACACTCTGATTGTTGTATGGATTGGTTCAAGGGTTAGCCCGCCTAGCTTAGCGTGTGTGTAGAGTCCTCGTTCTCCGTGATTTGGCTCATGTATGGATTGCCCATTTGATATGCAGGTCGGGTCTTGGTACGGGGGATGTGGTGTCACGTGCTAGGTGCTACATCCCTTGAGTGGTATCAGATCCTAGGGTTGCAAAACCCAGGCTTTCGTGTCGTGTGGGTCTGTCTAGGTCGTTCGGCTTAAGGACTACTTGTCAATGTGTTGCATTTGCATCTCTTACATGCTTATATGCCTTAATTGTTGAATTTTGAGTAACTTAATGGCATCGTCATGCATGAACTAAAGAGCACGCATTGTTTTTCAGTATTAATTGACAAGATACCTCCACAATGACACCGAGATAGGTCTTCGGAATGGCGCCATCACCGTAATCGGTCCCCTACACCTCAACGACAACCACCACCGGCCGAGGCATTTGTAAACTCGTTCATCAACATAATTGATCAAAGGCTCAGAGATTATGTGCCACCGGCACCTTAAGCACCTCCGCCTCCACCACCACCATAAGAGACTCACATCATGGACATTCTAAGAGAGTTCCAAAACCAGCATCCCCCGAGATTCTTCAAAGGGAACGACATGCAAGCCGAGATGTGGCTTAAGGAGGTGGGAAGGATATGGTAACTCATTTCTTATGAGTCCCGTGATTTGGCTCATGTATGGATTGCCCGTTTCATATGCGGGTCGGGTCTTAGTGCGGGGGGATGTGGTGTCATGCGCCAGGTGCTACACATATACTGACCGACACGCATGTATCTCTATTGTAAGTTGTGATATTTTCAGGATGCCACCTCGTCGACAAGGTCCCAATCAACCAATACCTCGACATCATTACAATCGAGAGCAACCTCATGCCAAAGTGCAACAAATGAATCCAATAGAAACATCGTATAGGGGTATCTGAGCATTCAACTCTCCCCAATTTAAAAAAGGAGATGATATTCAAGCTGAAGAATGGATATCCGAGATTGAGAGCATTTTTGAAGTGTGGCCATGCAACTCTCAAAATAAGGCTCGCCTTGTTACTTTACTACTACAAGGACAAGCAAGACAATGGTGGAAAAGACTTGCTCCACGAATTGAAGCAACGGACGAAGGATTGACTTGGGACGCCTTCGTTCTTCAATTTAGGAAAAGATATAGACTGACCATTCTATCCAATTGAAGATTTGAAGAATTTCGTAACCTCAAATGAGACAAAAGGGACAGTTTAGGAATATATCAATAAGTTCGAGAGATTAGGCTCATATGCACCTCGCATTATAGGCAACGAAGAGACAAAGACAAGATATTTTATGGAAGGGCATCGGGGTAAATTCAAGAAAGCCTTAAACGCGGATGATATGAGTACTTGGGATAAAGCTACAACCAAGGCCTTGAGGATTGACAACAAAAAATTAACAAGAAGAAAAGAAGAGGATGTGGAACCAAGATGCAAAATGGAACTTTGCTCTAATCTTCAAGTGGGGAAAAGGTTTCCAAATTTGGGTATCCAAGCGAAAAGGAAGATCCATGGAAAGAAGCATAAGGTCCGTGATTTTTCAAGAACAAAGGGAGAGCCCCAACCGTGTGTATATTATGGAGGAACAAATCACGACTACAACGCGTATTGGGATCGGTTGGAGAAATGTTATACATGCGGATTTAAGGATCACGAGGTCTCGGAGTGCGAGCAATCCAAGGCCAACAAATAATGGGATCAAAATCAAAGGCTTCAATTTGGGCATCAACAGGAGTTTAAGGAACGAGGTATCCGCATTCATGGCATGTGCATTCATGACATATTTAATTATTGCTTTTTTATTTATTCTTGATTATTTGTACTAGTTGAAGCATCCTATATGTCTAAGTGTCAAATGTATCCCATTTGCACTTAACCTTGCATGCATAGTTGATGCTTTATTTTAGCTTGATATTCCCCTCATGATACAAAGTATAATTCGATGGGGATTATGAAGATTGGGTTGAAATGAAAGAAGATGGTTTGGGAGATTTTGAGTAAGGATGAAGATGAGGAATCTCCATGTGGGAATAGAATGAAGACTGGGGAGGTGATTCAAAACTTTCGGGTGGAGGGATGATTAGGAATTAAGAATCCGTGAGAGGAGGTTCGATAATTGAAATGGAGAGCTCAACTTGGACATTTGGTGATGAATCAAGAAATGATGCCATAGACGAGGTTATTGAAAAGTACAAGAAGTGGTCGTATGATGCAACCGAGATGGAAGAAAGTGCAAAGAATACCGAAGGGGTCTATGAATGAGCTATTGCTATATATCATGTAACATAAAATTATGCAATGAGTTGTCTTGATGAAAATGAAATGTCGGGGAACTTCCCAAGTGGTACAACTCTATCAAACTCAACTCGAATCAAATACGAGTTTGACTTAGAACTTGGAGGCAATAAATGTTGACTTAGGATTTGGGGCGCGAAGGAAACCTCCATATGACCAAGACTTGAGAAAAAGGAATATGGAAGAAGGAATTGGGGACTTCGTTCGGGTTCACAAGATCCCAAGAAATTGAAGGAAAGGTACCAACTATGAGGATAATAACTTCCCTACTTCAAAGGAATATCGAGGAAGAAGCATTTTCACAAGAGAATGAAACCAATCCTTTTTGCAACATGCATATGAGCAAGGTAATCGAGTTAAGAGGATAGCGCTACCTTATCGGATTTGGGAATGGAGGTTAGAACCTTAACCAATGACCGAAATCTAGGAAGCTTAATTTTTGGGATATAAGAACAAAGGTCAAGACATTTGGGTATCGAGGATGATGGAAATCCACCGGACGTGGATATGGTGTATAGGAGTTAATCCAAGGAATAAAGCCAAATACGTCAATTAAGGAAAATCAAGAATAAGGCCAAGAGAAACTTAACAATAGAAGATGGAATCCGAGAATTCTTAGAATGTACCACTATTGGGGTATGAAGCCAGGGACAATTGTGACGCCCCGATCGTTCGTTCGTACAGGTATGACGTGTGTGACCTTAATTGCGTGTTTTCGATTCCTTTAATTATGCATTTATATGATATAACT
>JBBMKE010426206.1:0-10610 GCA_037834125.1 Lippia alba | reverse complement strand
ATAGAAAAATGTTTCCTAAACCAACTAGGACTCACTAATAACTAAATACGGAATAACTTGGAAATAAAGACACTACTATATATATATTTAAAAAAAAATTCCCAGCCCAGCCCACACTCTTTAAATTCAATTTAATTATATTCAAGGTATTAAAATTTTTTTTAATATGCTGAGAACCAAGAATTTTCAGCCCGCTCCCGACAATTTCTGGATCCGCCTCTGGCCACAAGCTACCTCTCCCGATGCAATAATTGTTCGCGTGAACTCTCTTGCGTGTCTACATTAGTCATATGCATGTCTTCAAAAGGTAAATTTCCATTCATGTGGGGGATTGTTGGAATTTTGATACATTTTATTTATCAAAATCTAATAATTATTGAATGAAAAAATTAATACTAAAGTGAATAATTAATAAAGGCACATTTATATTTAAATATATGCAATGATTTTCAAAAGACACGACCCTTCGAATTAATAGTTGTCACGAATAGTTGTCACTTTATTCGAAAAGGTGTGTTGTAACATTACATTTTTCGATAATAACCGAAAATATGTCTTATTAATTATGAACTAGAAATGAAAAGGTAGGCACCCTTTTGAAGATCAGGTACATGAATATCTATAAATAGACCCCACCATTATGCATTTCAATCATCCAATCCAATCATTCAATTCAATAAAAAAATCATTTAATTCGTCTCGTACATACAAATACATGTATTAGAGTTTAAGTTCTAATAGAGTTCTAAACACGTAAAGTTCGTTGATCTCGTAATTTGTAGTGCTACTATTACGAGTAGCGGTCGTTGTATCTTGGGAGAAGATTGTCGCTAATCCGTAAGCACCTGAGCAGGGCAATTTCGTCTTAAGGAAAGAGAGTCGAACTTTTACCTCGACCGTTGCAATTATCATAATGAAATCGCGCCCTTGTTGCTAAGCAAAATATCCAATATTCCCTTCTATAAATTCTAAGTGATCGACTCAGGAGAAAACCGAGCTTCTCCGATCCATATCTTGACTCGATCATTTTAGCGTCGTTTATGGGATTTTGCGACTAAAAGCCATTCTCAAACATGGCAGCAAAAAACATCGCCAGCGCCCACGTATTCGACCAGAATGAAGCTCGTATAATATAGAAAAACTCTATTAATAATGAAGGTTTGGAATCATTATTAACCACCAAGTTAACTGTAGTAACCGAATCAGGAGAGTCAAATAATATGTACTATTTAACTTCACTCATTGTTTTATTTACTTGGAAACAAAAAAGGAAATAAAAACAATTATGGTCATTTTAATACAACAAACACAGTGAAATACAGTAAATTACAAAAGAATACCTCGCCACTTATATATAACTAGAGCGAGTCTCAGTAGAGTTGTGTTACACACTTGAACTTGATGATGATGCTTCTCCTGCCATTTTTCTTCCTCTGACCCAAGCCACAACGGTACATATTCTGCTTACACACCTTGCAATTCTTTCATGAGTAAAACAATATGTGCGGTAAAGTGGTGGCCATGCCGTGGTGCAGGCCGATACGAGGGGCAGAGGCGTCCGCAATATGAGTAGCACTATCGAAGCCATCTGAGGCAGAAATATGCAGAGTATTAGAGAGTCCAGTGAGAACCACAAATGCAAATGCAGCACGGTGCAATACCTCGTGAGCTTGCACTGATGGCATTTGCTCCATAATTCCTACAATTAGACAGTAAACACAACTCGATATAAAGGAACACCACGCCGGCACTGGATTTTCCTCAAACACGCCCTTCGGTTTGGTCTGGTATTTCAGGACCACGAGGCCAAGCACTAAAGTCGCCATATATTTCAGGACGCCCATTAGGGGAGCTTTTCCTGCCAACCTACAGCATACACAAAATGAAATCCTGTTACAAAACGGATGCCTGTGTATGCTAGGTACTAAAATTGACTTGAGATCCTCTGTTTCATAACCCTGATCCATCTCTTATTATGTTTGACATGAGGCAAAAGAAACATACACAGCTTAAAACCGAATAAGTTCTCTATCTTTTCATTTAATTCATGTTAATTCTAACATTATATCATTTTTCTTTCTTTCTTTTTTTTTTTTAAACACGCACTCACAGGTAGATAAAGAAACTCCTATTCGAATCATTGCTTTAGATAGAATTTTTTAATCATTTGAACCAATGTTTAACATTATAACTCAATCTTCTCTCTCGAACTCATTGACAAGTTCAAATGGTCAAAAATCTAGATATCTAAGCCAGAAAACTCAGCCACGGCGTCTCCAATCCATAGTTACTTAATACTCTCTTCTCCCTAGCGAATTGCGCACCAATGCTTACGTACCAATTCTCAATACTTTTGCGTACCAATACTCTTTGGTACTCGAATTGGTACTCCAAATCCGGCATACCAATTTTTAGACTAAATTATTATATGTTTTTATTAATGATTATAATTAATTAGTTTTAAATTCTTAAATCTTAATTATAATAGCACCTACCTTATAAATTAAAAAAAATTTGTAATTTTATTACTTATGTATTGATAATTACAATTTAATTAGTTTTACGATTCTTCAAATCTCAATAATTATAAACTTTCCATTAGAATTGGATTGTCTCAAATCTCAAACAAAAACAATTGTCTCAAATCTCAAACAAAAACAACGTGAACTAACTTCGTAACAGTATAGGTGTAATTTGACTTGCTTATATGATATTTTGAAGTTTTAGTTTTATTTATATAGTTTATTAAGTACATTTATATAAAATAGAAGAATTTATAGTATGAGGGTACCACTTAATCTATTTAAACGTATCACGTACCGATTTTTAGCATACTACGTATCGAAAGAGCGTACCGACTAAGCCTAACCCTGACGTACCAATTCTTTAGCACACTAGCGTATTGCGTACCCGTACCCGTACCAGAGCGTACCGCGTATTAGGTAACTATGGTTTATCCTTGGTGTGGGAGAGAAGATTCGAACGGATCATAGTTGAAAGTGACTCCCTCACAGTGGTAACACTTCAATGATGGTGCTCTGGACGAGCATCCCCTTGGACACATTGCAGCCAATTGTCGCATACTGATAAACTATCCGTGGGAGTGCAAGCTTCAGCATGAGAAGTGGGAAAGCAATGTGATCGCTGATGGTTTGGCGAAGTTTGGGCAGAGCCTTGATGAGTATGGTTTGAAGACTTGTCTCCACTAGCCGGCGGAGCTCGAGTTTGAGAAGTAGGCATTTTTCGGCCTTTGATGCACCAAAAAAAAAAGTAATCTTGTGCACAGTTTATGACTTTATGCACGTGCGATGAAATATTAATAATTATTTAACTTATTAAAATTAAGTTGTTTATATTATTATATAGTTTATAATTATTTTTAATATAATTATTAAATTATATAAACAAATGTGATAATATTATATTAATAAAATAATATTAAAATATAGCTTGCAAAATATGAGAAAAAAGTAAAATATTTAAAAGTTTATTAAAAAAAGAAATAAATTGAGGTGAGAGAAAATAGAAGTTAGAGGAGAAAGAAAAAAATAAATAAATAAATAAAGAGACCAAGAGTCCATCACACCTCTCTTATAATCCGTACATGAACCGGACACATAGCGAGCAGATGACAAAGAAAAGATATTCCTAGCTAGGCGAAATCTATGTACCTATATATCAGAGAAAACGATCTATGCAATGCGAAAACAAATGTAATAAGAGCAAGAGCTCACAGGCTCACCACATACAGAAATGAGCTACGAGTCCTAAATAAAACAATACAATGGCCGACACTGCCTACAATGATTAAACATGAGTTGGTGCACATGCCCAATTAAATAAACGATACAATTAAATGTAACAATATGAAATGTGACTCAAGTGTACAAGTTAGACTCGAATTAATATTAAGACTTGACTCCCTATTGTGATATTTTAAGTTAAAATCAATCGTGCAAGTGTACACTAACATATACGCGTAGCACAATAGGATCGTACCCACAGAGAAGAGAAATCAATCACTACTCAATACTCTTTTCTAATCCAGAGACCGAACGAAATCAAGTTGGTTTACTACTACCACTAAGATCAACTCAATAATTAAATAAAACTACTACTATCAAACTAATAATCACGGAATAAACTCAATAAACGAAGCAGGCCAGGGAATAACAATTAACACAATCAAGGATTCAATGCAATGCTCTTGTGACCACTCTAATTCCACAACCTAATCAGTGAATTTCGTATTATCCTTTCTAAAGGTATAACCGAGTGTTAAACTAATTTCCAAGTTGTTCTCACAATCATGAATAATTAACTTAACTAATTCGCTCAAGTGTAGTATAATTCTATTCTAGCGGCTTGGCATGGAATAAAATCATAAGTTGTATAAATTCAAGAATAAATCTCTTTAACTCTCCAATTCACTAGTATGAAAATCTTCACAATCATCCTAATTCTTTCGAATATTAGACAATTATAGACTTTGCTAAGATTGGCCAGATCATCACATATCAATTCAAACCAATTTTCACCACTACGAATCAGAACAAGTCATTCAAGCATTTCATCAAACACCTTTCATGCATCAATCATTATTCCGCTAGCCCTAGGTATTTAGCTATTCATAATTTGAGCAAACACCATAAAACTAAAAGAAATTGCATTAATCAAACTCGAAATCATCATGTTTAAACAAAACTTAAAATCCAAACTCATAAACATTCAGTCAAATCCAATAAAAATCAATAACTACTAAAATCTATGATTCTACAGATAAAGGAATTAGTTTGAAACAAATAAAGCGATAAATAAAATCGAATTAAACTAATTGTTCGGAACAATTGATTCTCTCATCTTCTCCAATTCCCCCATAACTCTTCTTGCAAAACTCCATCCCGAATTTTCTCTGCTAGGGTAGAACTCTGAAAAAGTCGATCCCCAAAATGAGCCCCAAAAACTCATCACATACTAAAGCCTGAAAATGGCATCTGGCACGAGACACGAGCGTGTCTCGGCCCTACATAAATCTCTCCACGACGGTGTTAGGAAGAAACGTACTTGTGCTTTTATTTAAGTTGACACGACCGTGTCACTCTTTGTACTGCACTGTGTCTCATTTTATCCGCCAAAAGTTAACCTACTATACCGAGACACTACCGTGTCTCGGTTCTTCATACCAGGATACACGACGGTGTCTCCTTTTTCTCCAAAAATCTCAACCTCCTATACTGAGACACGATGGTGTCTCAGTTTGTTCTTCCTAGGGACACGACAGTGTCCCCTAAAACGAGTCGTTTTTCTCTAACTTTGGATTTTTTTTTCCGTTTTCCGTCTCCAATATAAAAAGTACTTGAAATGGAGCAATATCACAATAAAAACACATGAAACGACTCAAAATATTCTGAATTAAGCACTAAAAAGTATGCAAGTTTCATACTCAACAAAATCCCCTAAACTTAAACCATTGCTCTAGGCCTCGAGCAATACAAAAATCTTACGAACACATCCCCATCAAACCTCATCTTTCCGGTAATCACCGAACCTTCGCCTAAACGAGTCTAGCTATCTAAACCAAATACTTATATACATAAAATCATCAAACATAGTATGAAAAATATACCCTTGTGTAGTGTGTGAATTCGAACGAAACAATGTACAAAGTTTAGATTGAAAAATTCACAATTTTCGCTTAATGATTAATAATTATCTCGGAATACACACTTTGCACTTATCTCCACTAGTGGAATTAAATCGAGATTAAGATCAGTAGGTTTTTCGATTTGTAATGTAGACTTGGGTAAACGTTATAGAAAATTTGGATAACAGTGACTAGCACCAAAACTTACATTATTTGATCATTCTACTCTTTGGCTCTTTCAATCGCCTTCTAACCTTCCCCCAAACTTGGATCATTGTATAAATCTCAGTCTAATTCAACACCTTGCTAAGAATTTTCACTTCTTTTCTATTTTTGCTCTTCTCTTCTTCTCTTTTATTCTTTTCTCTATCTTCTTTTCCACACTTTTCTCATTCTTTTATTTTCTCCACTTGTGTAATACAATTTTTCACTCACAATAAGAATAACCAAAGTGGTACGAGTACTACAATTCAAACCAAAAGAGCAAACATTGGTATACCATCGAGGTGGGTTACATTTTGCTGTGCATGCGGCTTGTAATATGGCTAGAAAATTTTATGCACAACAAGAAGGCTTAAGGGGGTTAACAAGATTATGCTATTTAAGTGAAAAACAAAGGCAAGTATTTCAGAAAGGCCAAAACACCGACAATGAATGCCTACTTCATTTCCCAAACCTCTCATTAATTCAAAATTTCCCCTCAATAGGACTAAAGTGCACCCTAATCAATTTCTTAGCCTTAATTGCAAACCGTCAATTTTTCTCTCTACTCAAAGTACATTATCACGTTCAAAGGTGCACAAAATTAAGGGCATACTAACACACTACATTATCCAATTCTACATATACTTTTATCAAATTCAAATAACCTAACATCTAGCAAAAATTAAATGATCAAACCTCAAGAAAAAGTTCAAAACGGGTGAAAATTCTCCTAATTCTCAAGCATAACTCAATTCTTAGCAATTGGTAAGTTTTAAAATCATCTAAATCATGAAAATATTCAATAAAAATTTCAAATACACCCCCCACACATAAACGATGCTATGTCCTCTTCCTTTTTCTTAGATTCCAAACTCGACAAATGATCCACCACCAGATTCTCTGTTATTTTCTTATCCCGGATCTCTAGATCGAACTCTTGAAGCAACAAGATTCACCTAATGAGCCTCAGTTTGCTGTCCTTCTTTGACAAGAGGTACTTGATAACGACGTGATTCGTAAAAACCACTGTTTTAGAACCTATCAAGTAAGAACGAAACTTGTCAAAAGCATGAACAATAACTAACAATTCTTTTCCAGTGGTAGCATAATTAACTTGTGCATTAGTAAGTGTTTTGCTAGAATATCCTTGGTTCTCGTTTGTGATATGGGTCCTCGAACCCGAAGGCCTGGAAGGGACCGCATGAGGCGGGGGCATCAATTTCTTGTCTTTCTGGGCATTCTTTTTCGCCCCTGCGGTCGACCCAAATTCAACCCTTGGGGGGCTGGGACATTCTTTTTCTTGGCACGAGCGTCGCTTAGCTTAGCGCCTTTTCTCTTCTTTCCCAACCCTTGAATGCTACTTGAAGTGGTCAAAGGATTTGGGGTTTGTGCAACAGTAGATAAAACAGCCTCAACCGCGGCCTGGGTGCTCTTCTCTTAGGCCTCAACCTCGGCCACTGTTACGGAGGGCTGGCCCTGCTTTTTCAACTTGGCATTACAGGCCTTGATCTCTGCAGCCAAAATTTTCTTTCTCGAGGCCAGGAGTATAGAACCTGCAAGAAAAAGAATATTGATCAGCTATGCTCGATGAAGAAGGATCACAAACAAAAATCAACTAATGAAGAGAATGCTAAAGAGACCGAAAAGAAACAATTGGGTGATCGAAATCGAATACTGTGTCACTTGTACCCGATGTGAAGTTCTTATATCTTATTTCGTCTGGACCCAAGCCGGCCTGAACAATGAGCTGAGGTTGTGTGAGAAATCGAGCACACATTGTGCCGATCACCCTCATCCTCTGGACCAATGTGGGCGGCTATGTGGATTTTCCCTTAGGCATCTTGGCCTTCTCAATGTCATTCCACAAGGTGTACTTCAGACTAGGCCACCCAACCGGGGACTTGATGTAGATAAAATTCTGTTTCCAACCAATCCTGTGAGAGGTGGTGTGTGCCTTGACAATTTGGTGGTTGGGCTTAGTTGCAGCTTCACAAAGCCTCGACCATCCGGAGAAGCCACGGGGAGGTTGATGAAAGAAACACCGCCCCAAAAATGCGCTAGAGTGGCTAGGATCTTCAATCAATGGAAGAGGACTCAAAAGGTATTAACCAACTGATAAGTGGCCGGTAAGAGTTGTATGGGGGCGATGTCGAGGGCATTCAAAAGATTCACAAAGTCGGGATCAAGCAGAACCCTCAACCCATACTTGATTGCATAGGTAGTAACAGCTATACAGCTCGGCAGGGGGCTCCCCATCCTCTCTTCCTTCTCTGGTTTCACGATTTCATAACCTTTAGTCGGCCACTCGCCCTCAAAGGTTCGACCATACCCCGTTATAATCCCTTGGAGCTCTTCTATGTCGACCTTAGAAATTGTGCTCCAAGTATCGGAGTGATGCAAAAAGGTCACTTGCGGAACCTCATGTTTCTTTTGTGGGGCAAAGGTCGAAGTCTCTGCGGTCGAGGTACCATCCGGGCTTCGGGAATCCTCCTCCCCAACCGCTGCTTCAGAATCGACCTCTTCTTCGTCAACTAAGGCGTCTTCCTCATAAGGCACTGACTTCCCTTTAGAGTCACCTCCGGGCGACCCAGAAGACAACTCCACACGTTTTATCCCAAACATACCAATTGGGCAGGCCCCCTAGGTCTTCCTCTTCGTCAACCAAGCCTCAAGCATAGTACTTGGGAATGTGTTTTTGTTTGGGGAGGGGGATTTATTTGCTGGAAGCCATAAGGAAAAATAAGGAATTAAAAGGAGAGGGAGGTCGAGATGAGTACGTTGGAGGAACTTGAGATCTCTAAATCGACCCCGGGAAGGCTTCCAAAGAACTCCAAAACTGCTTCGCTTGAAAACACTTTTGAAAGCTCTAGAAAAAAGGGATAGCTCGAGAATGCTTAAGAGTAGAAGCGAAAATGACAGTAGCAGGCCACCCATATTTATAAAGCGGGAGCTCGGAATACGAAAGGCGCAATGATGGCACCTATAACCGTCATCAGGCGTAATGATTACACCATTTCCCAAGACCACCCTGAAATTGAAAAGACCCGCCTAAAATCAAAAGGCTCGCCCGATGTCAAGGGACGCAAAGATCGACACGTGTACGAACACGTCTGTCTTAGTCAAAGGTTGACAGCCATGTCACGATGTAATTACCTAAGGGGCTAATGAAGGGGTAGCATCCGATTGTCAACACGTGGCACCATGTGGACACGTTTATCATCCATGCCACATCAGCATCGCTCGAGCACCCAAAACGCACGCCATTATAAGACGTGAGTGGTCGATTCCCCTACTTAAATATCGAGTGCTCAAAAACTCTTGCCTAGATGTTGAGCCATGAGATCGATTAACTCCCCCATGAGGAACATATCGAACCCAGGAAGGCATTCCCACCAAAGTCCATGGCCTCAAGCTGATCAACCTCTGGAAGGTATCGATCGAGATAGTACATCGACCCCGTGTATACCACGCAATTCTCAAGAGTTGCTATTAGAAGTCAACATCAATAACGACAACCAGTGGAAAAGGATTGATAAAAGGTGTTGTACAAGACGTACTATTCCCTTATCCTTGGCAGGCACATTAAATGCACCCCCAGTGTGTGGACAAGGGTCCCGCACCCCAAGGGCCTATATATACCTCCCATTTTCTTAGCATTGGTAAGCACGCTGTCCCTTCGACCTCTCATTACTTTAACTCATCTTTTGAGCAAGTACGTGACTTGAGCGTCAGAGTGCTAAACTGGGACCAAACTCCCATTCGCGCAGTTGGTCATTGAGCTTACATTTCCTTTTTGTCTCAGGACTCATACCAAGGTTTTTCCCCTCAGCAAAATTCTAAGTGAATCGGGCTCTTGGAGTTGACCACACCCAGGACCGATTTCGAGCACGATCATGTACTATTTATTTATTTAATATAATTAATTTTAATATATTTAAATAATAGTTAACTTGCACACACATAGAATGTGTCCGATTACTAGTTATATATTTAGCGATAGACTGGTAGTTACACCCAAAGTGGTCTGTCCTGGATCGACCCATGGAAATGGACTATAGAACCAAAAAAGATAGACCCAAATAGTAACCACTTTGATCTCTAACTATCCTCTTTTCTTTTTCTTTTTATTTATTTATCTTTAATCCTTTTTTCTTTTTTGTCCTTCTCTCTTCTTTTCTTTTTATTTATTTATTCTATTACTCTAACTATATTTTTTAAACTTATCTTTTTCTCTAAACTCACTTCAATTTTTTTTAAATAAAATCGATCTTTTCTCAATTATATATTTATTCGATTACTTTAATAATTTTTTTAACTTATCTTATCTCCCATTTCACCTCAACTCATCTCAATTAATTTTCTTTTCTTTTTTATGTAACTTATTTTTTATAAAGATTGTGTTGTTCTGTGTTTTGTTTTTTTATGTTATTTATTTATCATAATTTATAATTATATTAAAATAATTATAAAATATATATTAATATAAAAATTAATTTATATATTTATTTATTTATTTACACACACAACAAGTATGCAAAAGTTACCAGTTCATAGAAAAGAACGTCATGCAACCTAAAATTATCAAGGACCATATATAACGAGCACATTATATAGTTTATAGAGTCTTTTTCAAGAATACCCCACTTTTTCATTTTATATTATTAAAATACCCTTCTTTGGAAAATTATTAATATTATACCTATAATCGTGGATGAGATATGCAACTCCACTATTATATTTTCAATTATTTTCTTTTATTGCT